>JAHUXG010008657.1:0-52172 GCA_020740815.1 Sciurus niger
CCTCTCACTATTTTTATCCTACTTGTATAAGGTATTTTCTGTAATTTCTTTTTTTGCTGGATTTTTTGGTAAAGCTGGATGCAATTTCAAATTAGGTTCACTAGACATTAATTATTAAAATTTGTGTTGGCTCTTAAAATCTTATGATTGTGTATGTCTTTTTTGTAGAAAAGTACACCAAGAGTGGCATGGTCTGTTTTTCAGTGGTAAAATGCTTGCCTACCAGGAGTAAGGCTTTGAGTTCTATCCTCAGCATCACACAAATATAAACACATAAAGCAAAGTTATTGTGTCTATCAACAACTAAAACACATGCATTGGGAAATATGTACCATGTCAGATCAAGTATGCAGAGATATATTCCTCCAAATTTCTGACCATAAACATTTTTATGTTGACAAAAAAATACACTGCACCCAATTTATCAAAAGATCTAGTGTGAGTTTTTTAAAAAGGACATACAGATGAGACAAAAGCAGAGAGGGATCATGTATAGATATCATGGAATTGAGACATGGGTATAGCACCTGTTAAGAGAGATGAAGATGGAAAAATAGTTGGCAGCAATATTCAAATTCTAGTATTTAAGAAAGTTGAACACAAAATATTATTCCTAGAAAATTGTATTATGCAATTGAATTCATCAGTTCCCACCCTGGTTCACAGCAATCCTCATTCTAGGATGATTCTGGTCAAGGTTTTTCAGTCACAGCAGTGAAAGTTTGACTCACGTTCTATCTTAACATTTTCCTTTACTTTTGAATTGGCTATATCACAGACTTAAGGTGTTAACATATTTAACTCAGAAGCCATAATTATTACTTTGTTGCATTCTTTGATTTTTTTTCTATTTAAAAATGTTTTCATTGATGGTCACAGTGGCACAGGCCCCTGTCATCCCTGCCGCTTGGGAGACTAGGGCAAGTGATCACAATTTCAAGCCAACCTCAGAAACTGAGAAAGGCTACAAGCATCTTAGTGAAATACTATCTCTACATAAAATACATTAAATACTGGAGATGTGGCTCAGTGGTGAAACACATCTGGATTCAATTTCCCATACAAAACCCCCACATATTTTAAATTTTATATTTGGTAATTTTCTTTACCTTACTATATTTATTTATGAACATTAGAATTTGTGTTTTCTTATATTTCTTTCAGATTCTAATTGAGTTATTTATTCTGATATAAATTTGCTTAACATCTCGATTTTATAGAACTCCATAACCTCAAAATTATGTTATTTATATTGATCTGTCAACCTGACATGAAGTTATTTATTATTTCATTTGTTTTCCTTAGTTCTATAACATGAAATGTTTTCCTTTTTGGAATGCTATTTTATTACTTTTGGTAATATTTAGTTTCAAGTGATATCTAATTTATTTAATTCTGCTTATATTATTCTATATGTTTACATAATGATTTTAAATTTATTACAATCTTTTTCTCAATTCCAGGATTCTACTCTCATAATACTATATTTTACTATAGGTAAATTCTTCTAAATATCTCTGATTTTATTTTGGTATAGAATGATAAAGAACAAAACCTTTTCTCTGACAGCATCTTTCACCTCCTAAATATAAACCCTTGAATACCATGAATTTATAAATATGTGACCTTTTATAGAAAAGGGGACTACGCAGATGAGAAGTCAAATATTTTGAATGTGAAGACTGTTCTACTTAATCTGGTCATAGTCAATTTTACCACAATGGTTTTTATGAGAATCAGCTAAGAACATAGTGGTCAGAGTGGAACTGTGATCATGGATATAGGTGTTTAACTGATAATTGATAAATAGTAAAAACATGAAAAAGAGGTAATGATTGTAGGAAACTCTGGTACCTGGAGGGGGAAAATGGAGTTACCTTAAGTTTAACCTCCAGATGGGAGAAGGTCTGCTAAAACCTTGACTTTAAATCTCAAGTCCCATAATGTGCTTTGAAACCAAAAAGAAGAATAATACACTATATTTTAAATAATAAATATTTGGTAATTTTTTTATGAACTCAGTAAGAAACCAATACAACAAAAACAATCCTCTCCCATTGTTCAGGTGCTGTATGTATGGGTAAGATTTTCTCATACTCAACCCACATTTCAACATTCATCTCAATCAGTTCTACATACTATAAATAGCACTTATGTATATAGCCATTGCTTTTCTGAGTCAAGCATGATTCTCAGTCTGACCTTCTCTGGTACTGTCAAATCCTTACACTGTGTAATCAAGTGTCTATAGACTTATAGACAGATTACCTTGTTTAATCTATATGCATCTCTAACTTTGGTATCGATTGCAGTGAATGAATATTTAATTTAATGATAGAACATTCTATGCAAAATGGGCTTCTACTTATCTGATGCATATTAGCAATGCTGAAATATTGTAAATATGGTGTGAATCCCTGGACTCTGTCCTGTCATCAGTAAGTCATAATTCACTGCTGAAGTCTTAGTGATAGTTGGTCTCTGAACAATCATGATGTTGTACTAAGCACTGTTGATTAAATTAACAGATAATCTAAGTACATTTTATGTTCTTTTTCCAGTTATGGATTTCATTCTTACTCATCATCACCTAATTTTTGGAGAGTTGAGATTCTGAGAGGATCTTACCTGATATGAGTAACCTTATGAAGTGTATCACCATGATGAGGAGGCAAAAGAGAAACTACCTGGAAAATTCCTTCATCCCTCAGCCTGTGAAAAAATCAAGTGGTGTGTGTTTTCTTCTTCTCTGAACCTAAGAGAACAAAAACAGTCTTATAAAAAGAAGAAAGGAGGTGTTTTTCTAGTTAGTGGAAGATGAGTGAAGGAATGAGAGATAAGAAGATCAAGGAAAGTGACAATGGATGAAACAAAGGAGAACGGGGTACTTTTATTGTTGTTGAGGTCTTCCTTTTGGCTCAAGTTGAGAGTAAAGCAAACATGTAAATGATCCAGCTTTTATTTCTCTGGGTATGTGCATAGGCCACCTGCACAATGTCATTGTGTATCACTCAATTTCATTTCAATAAACTTCTTCATTTATAATTTGGTAAAATATTATTGTAAATATTCTAATAGTGATTATCCCTTTTGTTGAAAATAAAAGTGATTCTTTGAAATGAATGAAATAAGAGAAAGAGAATAGAATATTCAAACAAATTCTACAAGGATGTATATAGGTCATGGAATAAAAACCTGGGTATAATAACTGTTTATTTTTCAGATTCTAAGATATAAATGTAGGGAACCTTATGTGGAATTCAAAGAAAACAAAGGATATAAAAACAAAAAGTCTTAAACATCAAGGCTAAATTTATATAAGTTTTGGTTCTTTAGAGGATATAAGAAACATATAGATTCACAGTAAACAAAAGATTACTGAGATAGGCCTATTTTTCTTTGGTGGTAGTTGACAAATAGGAGCAATCAGCAAAATTTCAAAGTCTGGCTCATACTTCTTTGTACACTCTGGTAGTTCAAACAAAAATTTCTAACAATTATCCAATATAGTCAATGATGATTGTAGCTCATTTGTTTCCCACTAGTCAACTGGAGAGACCTGGTGGGAGAAATCATTTCATGGACCTTCAAATTTAAACATATTGAAGATTCTAGTGAGTATAAGCTGTAAGTGTATACAGCTATTCATATCCATGTTGCCACACATACCTCAAACACAAAATAGTCCAGGGAAAGATACACATTTAAACTCATTGTTTTTCACTTATTTATATCAAGTGAAATTATTTTCATCCCAAAAAATTACTCTATGCATTTGTAGAAACAACCTAGGCAATAGTAATTATCCTGAGAAATCTCCTTCTCTTTTAAGTAACAATTCATAAGAGAGAAGAATATGCATATAAAATCTGTCCCCCATAGTATAATTTATATTCTTGGACTGAGGTGGTAGACACTTTATCATTATAAGCATCCCATCCCATACAAAATTGGATGTCAGCATCACATATAGTTAGAAAAGGAAAGAGCATGAAGGAGTGTGGAATTTGTATGTCAATACTAGGCATTGTCATGTATCACTTCCACTCTCTTTCACTTATAGAGAACCAAATAACATGATCACAATTAACTACAAGGAAGTTTTGTAAATGTAACTCAAAGTATACCCAGGTTATAATACAATATTTAGAAGTTTCTGAAAATTTAACAAATGAAATTTTGAAAACAGTCACCCATATCATGCATTGACATAAGAATACTGCTATCCATTACTAGTAGAAAACATTTTTTATCTACACAAATGTAAACTATGCATGTTCACTGAAGGCATCACTGAATAGACTCCTACCTTCTACCTAAAAATAGTAAATATTTATAAACACCATACAAGAACTACAACTCTTTCTTGAATTTACTTTCTCAGACAAGCTGGATATATTAAATGTTGTTTAGGAAGGAGCCAACAGAATCCCTGTTAAATAGTCTAACATGTATGAAGCCAGTAACATCTTCAAACAGGCTCAGCATAATAGGACATTCAGTATTGATCTTGACTGACCCAGTCCAAGAGCAAACCACATTCATATATTTTCATAGGTAATAGCTTCCCATCACTTTTCCCTAGAACAATCTATACTCCCTACTCTCTTTTATCAATTTCCAACAACCTATCAAAAACTGTGCTTAATTGTTTTTGCTATTTTTAGATAAGAAACAATTACTTTGTAGTTGACATTAACTTTACCAACTATTTTTTTGACTTTATACAATAAGTAATAAAACAGAAAAAAATTGTCTGGTTCCTCTTCTTCAGTAAATGTGAAAATGTCATCCATTTCCCTTATGATTATAGATTGCTCATTCTTATTACTGCCTTTGTTATAAAAAAAAGAATGCTTTGTGGACTACATATAAACCAATATTTTACTGAGAATTTGGATATAGACATTAATTTTTACATTCTCACATTATTTGTTCCCTTTGATTAAAGGCCTAATTATTGCTTGAGTCTCAAAAATAAAGTTTTAATTCATTACTTTGAACATCTAAACCACATAAAAATTTAAAACACACATACTATATGCACAAAAACATGGAAGTTTTAATCACAACAAAGGAAATTAATAAATAAATATCTCTCTAGAAAACACAGACACAAAACAAAAACATCATTTCTACTCAAACAAAACAATCATATTCAGATTTGTAAACACTATTTTAGCCTCACATTACACCCTGACCCAATTTTCTCAATATACTATGAACTTATACACACCAAGTTCAGTCTTTCACACAAACCTTTAACTGCTGATTGTGAGTTATCCACATGGCAGAAACTTCCATGAAGGAACTTTACATTCTTGAACACTTAAATAGTGGAGGCTGTTCTTGGATAATATTTTGAAAAGTAACAGTGACATGAGAACAAGCATTTTATTGATTTAATTAACCATATTATATCAACCTCTTTTTTTGAAGTTTTGAATCTTGAGAATATGAAATAAAGATAATAAAAGTGTAAAAATATGAAGAAGATGAACACAATTCCAGATATTAACCAAGGTTGGTGGGTTAGAGGACTGTTGTTGGTAGGATCTAATTGGAAACACCAAATATTGATACATTTCATTTCTGTCTGAGTCACAGGTAAATTACAAAACAAGCATTTATGTGGGATGGGTTAGAAAAGCAGAGTGAGGTAGAAATGATAGCAGGTGAACAACTGTTTTGGCAGATAATAATGTCCCTGATAAAATTGTAGAGTTTTCTCAGGTAATGTGTACTTCCTGCTATGCAAAATTTCACTTGAGATCAGGAACTGTAGTGGCGGGCCTCCAGGCTCTATGACAGCAAATCAAAAATTGACAAAAAATTGGAAATTGACAGTTTTCCTAACAAGTAAAATTTTCACCATCACTAATGGAGATTTAATGGATTATATGTAAATCATTTCAAATGGAGGAAGTCTAATCCAAACCTATAAACAATGAGGATATAGTAATCATAAAAGTTTGCTTTTTGGCAGTATATGCAATTTGTTTTCTATACAGTGATAGGCATTATATGATTTCAGAACTTAACAAATGATATTCAGAAATAATTGTTTGAATAAATGCATAAACTCTCACTACAGATTCATGATATTTGTTTCATTTTCTTGGAGTTTCAGACAGACACGTTTATTCAAATCATGTATATTCTTTGGAGGACATTGCTTTGGTCCTGAAGAAAAGAACTTACTGAATTGGATAATTTAATTTTGAGAATCCTCTTTCTATATACACACTCTTTCATGCTTACAAGAAGAATAGTAGAACAGCAATATCTAGGTAGAGCAGATGATTGGAATCAGAGTATATCTGAAAGCCACCTTTGCATCTCTGCTCAGTCTCAAACAAAAAGATGTAGTTTATACCCAGAGATGTCTTTACCTACTCTGTCCTTTTTTGAGAGTCTAAATTGTCTACCCCATCAACATGATCTCATCAAAATTAGCCTTTTACTTACCTGAAATGAGACAGACATCATTACCCTATGTACATGTATGATTGCATAAATGGTGTCAATCTATATTTTGTACAACCATAGAAATTAAAAGTTGTATTGCATTTGTGTAAGTGAATCAAAATACAGTCTGTAAAAGTAAAAATTAGAAAAAAATGAAAAGATTTTGAAAATAGTATTTCATTTTATGCTGGAATTAGAGAAACTATTTTTTGGAGAAAATATCACGTGAAAGAGAAGAGGTTAATGTATGAGTACAGTGTACTCAACTTGTCTTGTCAGTGAGATTTAAACCATGACAAAAATTAAACCATGCCTAGTATTAGACCAAAGATAGCTAGTTTGTAAAAAGAAGTAAACCCATGAATTTTTATTTAAACACACTTTCAACTATACTAGAGACAAAAACTTGTCAAATACAAGTTAGCAATTTTTAAATACAACACATATAACTATAAGGTAGATCCTTCAAAGAAAACAAAATATTTTAAATTTTAGAAAGGCATACTAACACATAATTTTGTTTGATGACATATTCGTATGTTTACATCTACACAGGATATGAAACCAGAACCAAAACACCATCAAATTTTTATAGAAAATTAATCAAAATTTTAAGAATTGGTAATGTCATTCTAAAATTTTTGAAACTGGACATTAACATGCTACATGAAGTAAACCAATCCCAAAATATAAAGACCAAAATTTCTCTTTGATATGTGGATTCTAACACACAATAATGGTGGAGGGGAGAGTAAAACTTTATTGGACTAGAAAAAGTTGGATAAAGAAAAGGAAGGAGGAATAGAAAATTCTGTAGAATGAATCAGGTATAAATTGTCTATATTTATATATGAATATAAATCCAATAAAACTCCACATCATGTTCTAGCACAACAATCAGAACTTCATGTATGTATTATATATCAAAATGCACTCTATTGTCATGTATATCTAAAAAGAACAAAAAAGACTTGAAAAGAGGTAGAAAATGTGGAATCTTATAAACTGCCATGCTTGTGAATTGTTTTTGTACCAGGTATAGAGTTCAGGAGCACTTGACCACTGAGTCATATCCCCAACCCTATTTTTGCATTTTATTTAGAGACTGCCTCCCATTTGCAGAGACTGACTGAATTCATTATAGTCCTACCTCAGCCTGCCAAATCACTGGGATTTCAAGCATGCAAAACTGCACCTGGATATGCATGTGGATTTTTACAACAACTATTGAAATCTCTGGTGGTATCATGCAGTGGTGGACATATGCTTCTGGTGTTGCTCTTTCAGTTCATTCTTTTTTTATTATTATTGTATACAAATGGGATACATGTTGTTTCTCTATTTGTACATGGAGTCAAGGCATACCATTTGTGTAATCATAAATTTACATAGGGCAATGATGTTTGATTCATTATTTTTTCCCTTCCCCTCCCCCCTACCCCCTCTTTTCCCTCTATACAGTCCTTCTTTCCTTCATTCTTACAACCCTCCTTATCCCTAACCCTAAACCTAACCCTAACCCTAACGTTAATCCCTCCTACCCCCCATTATATATCCTCATCTGCTTATCACTGAGATCATTCGTCCTTTAGTTTTTTGAGATTGGCTTATCTCACTTAGCATGATATTCTCCAATTTCATCCATTTGCCTGCAAATGCCATAATTTTATCATTATTCATTGTGGAGTAATATTCCATTGTATATATATTCCACAGTTTCTTTATCCATTCATCAACGGAAGGGCATCTAGGTTGGTTCCACAATCTGGCTATGGTGAATTGAGCAGCAATGAACATTGTTGTGACTGTAACTCTGTAGCATGCTGATTTTAAGTCCTTTGGGTATAGGCCAAGGAGTGGGATAGCTGGGTCAAATGGTGGTTCAATTCCAAGCTTTCTGAGGAATCTCCATACTGCTTTCCAGAGTGGCTGCACTAATTTGCAACCCCACCAGCAATATATGAGTGTTCCTTTTTCCCCACATCCTCGCCAACACCTATTGTTGCTTGTGTTCTTGATAATCCCCATTCTAATTGGGGTGAGATGGAATGTTAGGGTGGTTTTGATTTGCATTTCTCTTATTACTACAGATGTTGAACATTTTTTCATATATCTGTTGATTGCTTGTACATCTTCTTCTGTGAAGTGTCTGTTCATTTCCTTAGCCCATTTGTTGATTGGATTATTTGTATTCTTGGTGGAGAGTTTCTTGACTTCTTTATAGATTCTGGAAATTAGTGCTCTATCTGAAGTATGAGTGGCAAAGATATTCACCCACTCTGTAGGCTCTCTCTTCACATTACTAAGAGTTTCCTTTGCTGAGAGAAATATTTTAGTTTGAATCTATCCCAGTTGTTGATTCTTGCTTTTATTTCTTGTGCTCTGGGAGTCCTGTTAAGGACGTCTGATCCTAAGCCAACAAGTTGAAGGTTTGGACCTACTTTTTCTTCTATAAGATGCAGGGTCTCTGGTCTGATTCCAAGCTCCTTAATCCATTTTGAGTTGATTTTTGTGTAGGGTGAGAGATAGGGGTATAATTTTATTCTGTTGCATATGGTTTTCCAGTTTTCCAAGCACCATTTGTTGAAGAGGCTATCATCTCTCCATTGCAGATATTTGGACCTTTTGTCTAGTACGAGAAAATTGTATTTATTTGGGTTTGTGTCCATGTCCTCTAATCTGTACCATTGATCTACCTGTCTATTTTGGTACCAATACAATGCCACTTTTGTTACTATTGCTTTGTATTAGAGTTGAAGATCTGGTATTGCAATACCCCTTGCTTCACTTTTTCTACTGAGGATTGCTTTAGCAATTCTGGGTTTTTTATTCTTCCAGATGAATTTCATAATTGCTTGCTCTATTTCTGGAAGGTACATCTTGGAATTGCATTGAATCTGTATAGCACTTTAGATAGTATGGCCATTTTGACATATTAATTCTGCCTATCCAAGAACGTGGGAGATCTTTCCATCTTCTAAGGTTTTCTTTAGTTTCTTTCTTTAGTGTTCTGTAGTTCTCATTGTAGAGGTCTTTCATCTCTTTTGTGAGATTGATTCCCAAGTATTTTATTTTTTTCTATGCTATTGTGAATGGGGTAGTTTTCCTAACTTCTCTTTCTGAAGATTCATCACTTATGTATAAAAATGCATTGGATTTATGAGCATTGATCTTGTAACCTGCTACTTTACTGAATTCACTTATCAGTTCTAAAAGTTTTCTGGTGGAATTTCCAGGTTCCTCTAAATAAATAAATGTCATCAGTGAACAGGGATATTTTGAGTTCTTCTTTTCCAATTTGTATCCCTTTAATTTCTTTGGTTTGCCTACTTGCTCTGACTAGAGTCTCAAGGACGATGTTGAATAGAAGTGGTAAAAGAGGGCATCCCTGCCTTGTTCCAGTTTTTAGGGGGAACGCTTTCAGTTTTTCACCATTTAGAATGATATTGGCCATGGGCTTAGTGTAGATGGCCTTTATAATGTGAAGGTATGTTCCCACTACCCCAATTTTTTCTAGTGTTTTGAGCATGAAGGGATGCTCTATTTTATTGAATTCTCTTTCTGCATCTTTTGAAATAATCTTGTGATTCTTAACTTTAAGTCTGTTGATATGGTGAATGACATTTATTGATTTCTGTATGTTGAACTAACCTTGCATCCCTGGGATAAAACCCACTTGATCATGGTGCACTATCTTTTTAATGTTTTTGTATGCAATTTGCTAAAATTTTGTTGAGAATTTTTGTTTGGATGTTCATTAAGGATATTGGTCTGAAATTTTCTTTCCTTGTTGTGTCTCTGTCTGGTTTAGGTATCAGGGTGATATTGGTTTCTTAGAACGAGTTTGGGAGGGTTTCCTCCTCTTCTATTTCATGGAATACTTTGAAGAGTATTGGAATGAGCTCTTCTTTAAAGGTTTTGTAGAACTTGGCTAAGAACCCATCTGGTCCCGGACTTTTCTTTGCTGGTAATCTTTTGATGACTTCTTCTATTTCATTGCTCAAAATTGTTTTATGTAAGTTGTGTATGTCCTCCTACTTCAGTTTAGGTAATTCATACATCTCTAGAAACTTGTCGATGTCTTCGAGATTTTCTGTTTTTTTGAAGTATAGATTTTCAAAATAGCTTCTAATTATGTATTGTATTTCACTCGTGTCTGTTGTGATATTTCCTTGTTCATTCCTAATTTTAGTAATTTGAGTTTTCTCCCTCTTTCTCTTTGTTAGTGTTGCTAAGGGTTTATCAGTTTTGTTTATTTTTTCAAAGAACCAACTATTTATTTTGTTAATTTTTCCGATTGTTTCTTTTGTTTCAATTTTGTTGATTTCAGCTCTGATTTTAACTATTTCCTGTCTTCTACTACTTTTGGTGTTGGTCTGCTCTTCTTTTTCTAGGGCTTTGAGCTGTAGTGTTAAGTCGTTCATTTGTTGATTTCTACTGCTTCTGTTGAATGCGTCCCATGAAATAAATCTTCCTCTAAGTACTTCTTTTATATTGTCCCAGAGATTTTGATATGATGTGTCTTTCTTCTTGATTACTTCTAAGATTTTTTTTATTTCCCTCCTGATGTATTCTGTTATCCATTCATCATATAGTAGTGTATCATTTAATCTCCCAGTATTCGAGAATTTTCTCTTTTTTCTTCTGTAATTTATTTCTAATTTCAATCCATATGATCTGGTAGAGTACAAGGTACTATCTCTATCTTCTTGTATTTGATAATAGTAGCTTTGTGGCATAAAATATGGTCTATTTTAGAGAAGGATCCATGTGCTGCTGTGAAGAAAGTGTATTCGTTCTTTGTTGGATGGTATATTCTATATATGTCTGTTAAGTCTAAATTATTGATTGTTTTAATTAGATTTATGGTTTCTTTATTCAATTTTTGTTTGGAAGATCTATCCAGTGGTGAGAGAGGTTTGTTAAAATCGCCTAGTATTATTGTGTTGTTGTCTATTTGATTTCTGGAATTGAGAAGGATTTTTTTGACATACGTGGATGAGCCAAAGTTCAGGGCATAGATATTTAAGATTGTTATGTCTTGCTGATTTATTCTTCCCTTAAGCAGCATGTAATGTCCTTCTTTATCCCTTCTGACTAGTTTTGGCTTGAAGTCCACATTATCTGAAATGAGGATGGATACGCCATCTTTTTTGTTGTGTCCGTGTGCATGGTGTGTTTTTTCCCATCCTTTCACCTTTAGTCTATGGGTATCTCTTTCTATGAGATGAGTCTCTTTCAGGCAGCATATTCTTGGATTTTTCTTTTTAATCCATTCTGCCAGTCTATGTCTTTTGATTGATGAGTTCAGGCCATTAACATTCAGGGTTATTATTGTGATATGATTTGTATTCCCAGTCATTTGACTCATTTTTGTTTTTTGACATGATTTGGTTTCTCCTTTATTTGGCTATTTCTTTAGGCTAGTTCCTCTCTTTGCTGATTTGCATCGTTGTTTTTCATCTCTTCCTCAAGGAATATTTTGCTGAGAATATTCTGTAATGCTGGCTTTCTTTTTGTAAACTCCTTTAGCTTTTGTTTATCATGGAAGGATCTTATTTCATCGTCAAATGTGAAAGTAAATTTTGCTGGGTATAAGATTCTTGGTTGGCATCCATTTTCTTTCAGGACTTGGTAAATGTTTTTCCAGGCTCTTCTAACTTTTATGGTCTGGATTGAAAAATCTGCTGATATACTTATTGGTTTCCCTCTGAAGGTAATTTGATTCTTTTCTCCCGTGGTCTTTAAAATTCTGTCTTTATTTTTTATGTTAGGTATTTTCATTATAATGTGCCTTGGTGTGGGTCTGTTATAATTTTGTATATTTGGATTCCTATAAGCCTCTTGTACTTGGTTTTCCATTTTGTTCTTCAGATTTGGGAAATTTTCTGATATAATTTAATTGAATAGATTGTTTATTCCTTTGGTTTTTTTCTCTAAGCCTTCCTCAATCCAGATAATTCTTAACTTTGGCCTTTTCATGATATCCCATAATTCTTGTAGATTCTGTTCATGATTTCTTACCATCTTTTCTCTTTGGCCAACTTTGTTTTTAAGATTAAATATTTTGTCTTCAATGTCTGAGGTTCTGTCTTCCAGGTGTTCTATCCTATTGGTTATGCTTTCTATGGAGTTTTTAACTTGGTTTATTGTTTTCTTCATTTCAAGGATTTCAGTTTTTTTTTTTTTTCAGTATCTCTGTTTATTGAAATGATCTCTTGCTTCTCGTATTTGGTCTTTTAACTGTTGATTGGTGCCATCATTTAATGACTGCATTTGCTCTATCATCTCCTCCTTCAATGCCTGTATTTGCTCTTTCATCTCCTCATTTGCTTCCCTGATTGTTTTAATTATGTACATTCTGAACTACCTTTCTGACATTTTCTTCTGCTGTGCTGTCATTGGGTTTTTTTGATATAGTATCTAGGTTTGTTTGGGACATTTTCTTCCCTTCTTTTCTCATATTGGTCAGATGTCAGTGGTACCCTGAAATATTGCAGATTTCCTCTATTGGCTTATAGTGTCCCTGTAGATTTCCAGTGTATCACCTCCCATGTTTCAGTAGCCTGAAGTCTTGGAGGAACTTGATGATGCAGTGCTTCCAAAGAAAGCTGCCCCTAGCCCCCTACTGGTTCTGGGGCTTGGAACTGGCTCTGTGCGGAAAGGCTTTCACTGGGACGCCTGCACCACACAGCTGGCCCTGTGGGAGGAGCCCACTGCTGGAGTTTGGAAGGCTACCTGGGGAAGACTCTAGCTGCCCTGCCCTGCTCTGATAAGTCACCCCTATCTGTGCCTGCCACCCAGGCCAAACTTCACCCAGTGGGGGAGACTCACCCCGTGACTCTATTTTAGTCCAATTCTCTCAATGGCTCCCCTTTGTGAGTCCTGGGTTCTGGAGAATCTGGAGATGCAGTCACCCTCTAGTCCGCCATGTTGGATCACCCCATGGAAAGAGCCTGCGGCTGGAGGGGTCAGGGCCGCCTGGGGAAGTCTCTGGCTGCCCTGCCCTGATCCCAGAGGCTGCTTGCAGATCAAAGCTCTCCATTGACTCGGGGACTTGTGGTTGGCTCTGTGTAGAAAGGCTCTCACTGGGCGGTCTACTCCAAGAAGCTAGCCTTGAAAGGCACCTCCCACCGCAGGGGGCCGGGCTGCTTGGGGAAGTCCCTGACTTCCCTGTCCTGGTCCCTGAAACTGCTTGCGGGCTGGAGCACGCCGTGCTGGCTCTGGGACTTGGAGCTCTTTCTGATCAGAAAGGCTATCACTGGGAGGCCTGCTCCGAGATGCTGGACGAGCTGGCCATGGGGGAGGGACCCACCGCTGGAGTGCGCATGGCTGCCTGTGGAAGACTCTAGCTGCCCTGCCCTGCTCCGATAAGCCTCCTCTATCCGGGCCTGCCACCCAGGCTGAGCTTTACCCGGTGGGCGAGACTCACCCATGGCTTTATTTTAGTCCAAGTCTCTCAATGCCTCCCCTCCTTGACTCCTGGGTTCTGGAGTGACAAGATGCAGTCACCCTCTAGTCCACCATCTTGGATCGCCCCATCTCAGTTCATTCTTAGACATATATATAGTAGGAATGCCTATATATTTTCACCAGGGAAAAGACAAATTACTGCAGCTTTATGTGCACACAGAAAACAATTCAAATATCTATTAGTAATAAGAGGTTAAATAAATGGACTTCATTATTTTAAATGGAATACAATGCAGAAATTAAAATAAAATAGTCATTACAAAGTATATATGTTTTTTCTATCCTTTCACCTTTAATCTGTGGGCATCCTTTTCTATGAGATGAGTCTTTGAAGGCAGCATAATGTTGGGTCTTTCTTTTATTCCAATCTGCCAGTCTATGTCTTTTGATTGACCATTAACATTAACATTCAGGGTTCAGGCCATTAACATTCAGGGTTATTATCGAGTTATTGTTGGTATACCTGGTATTTTGGCTAATTTTTGGTTTATAACTTGACTTGTTTTCTCCTTTATTTGACTATTCCTTTAAGGTAGTTCCTCCCTTTGCTGACTTACATCATTACTTTTCATTTCTTCCTCATGGAATATTTTGCTGAGATTGTTCTGTAGTGATGGGTTTCTATTTGTAAAATCTTTTAGTTTTGTTTATCATGAAAGGATGGAATTCCATCATCAAATCTGAAGGTAAGTTTTGCGGGTTTTAAGATTCTTGTCATCTATTTTCTTTAGAGCTTGAAATATGCTGTCCCAGGTCCTTCTAAATTTTAGAGTCTAGGTTGAAAAATCTGCTGATATCCATATTGGTTTCCCCCTGAATGTAATTTTTTACTCTCTTTTTCTCTCACAGCCTTTAAAATTTTAATTTTATTTTCCATGTTATGTATTTTCATTATAATGTGCCTTGGCATGGGTGTGTTGTCCAAATCTTCATCATGTCAGCTTAGGACCACACTTCCTTAACATGACTCCCAAAACACAAGAAATACAAGCAGTAATCAATAATTGGGAAATATTCAAACTAAAACATTTTTTTCTCAGCAATGGAAACTATCAGCAGTGTGAAGAGAAAACCTACAGAGTGGGAGAGAATATTTGTCACACATATTTCAGATAGATCATTTATCTCCAGAATCTATAGAGAACTCAAAAAACTTTACCCCAAGAATATATGTAACCCCATTAACAAATGGGTTAAGAAAATGAGCAGACACTTCACAGAATAAGATCTACAAGCAATCAACAGATATATGAAAAAAAAATGTTCAACATCTCTAGTAATAAGAGAAATGCAAATCAAAACTACCCAAATATTCTATCTCACCCCAATTAGAATGGCAGTTATCAAGAATACAAGCAACAATAGGTGTTGACAAGGTTGTGGGGAAAAAGGTACATTCATATATTGCTGGTGGGATTGCAAATTATTGCAACGACTCTGGAAAGCAGTGTGGAGATTCCTTAGAAAACATGAAATGGAATCACCATTTGACATTTGACCCAGCTATCCCACTCCTTGGTCTATATCCAAAGGACTTAAAATCAGCATACTACCATGTTGCACCCATATCAATGTTCATGGCTGCTCAATTCACAATAGCTAGATTGTGGAACCAACATAGATACCCTTCAACTCCTGCATGGAAAAAGAAACTGTGGTACATATACACAATGAAATATTACTCAGTCATAAATAATAATAAAATTATGACATTTGCAGGCAAATGGATAAAGTTGAAGGTATCATGCTAAGAAAGATAAGGCAATCCCAAAGAAACAAAGGTCGAATGATTTCTCTGATAAGCAAATGATGATACCTAATGGGGGAAGGGAGGGAGGCAAGAATGGATTGTATAGAGGAAAGAGGGGTGGAGGGGTGGGAGGAAGAAAAATAACAGATTGAGACAAACATTATTTTCCTATGTACAGGTATGATTACACATATCATACAACTCTACATCATGTACAAGCAGAGAAACAAGTTGTACCCCATTTGTTTAAAATGAATAAAAATAAATACATTTTTAAAAACTATATATAAAACTTGTTTCTCATTTTGTATTTAATTAAGAATAATTTATAAGCTTGAGCTCCAGATATATTAAATTATAGGACAGTCTGTCAAATTTATGGCACAGCATGACATTCTTCTTATCCAAGTTTGCCCCATTTAGTAATTCTTCAAATTTTGTGTAAGTATGTATGTATTGAAAAAGTAATGATGATTGATTACATAATATCTCAGATTTTTATTTTAAAATATTCTTGTGGCTAGATAGTTATACCAAGGAAGAGTTTAAATTCGTGTAAAATTTTAAATATAACTCTTCATTGAACACCTTGCTAATACAGCTAAATGTTTATTCCTTTTAGGAGAAGGAGATTATTATTGAATTTATACTAATAAATACAAGTTCTAAAAAATTATTCCTAGAATTTTTCTTTAATTTCAGAGGGACCAAAGAGTGAAAAAAATTAAATATTTCCACTTTTGTTCACAAAAGCATACTGTACTGAATTAGATCACATCATGTTTATAATGAAATGCCTATATATTTTTTTTAATTGTAAACAAATGGGATAAATGTTGTTTCTCTGTACATAGACTAAAGGCATACCATTTGTGTAATCATAAATTTACATAGGGTAATGTTGGTTGATTCATTCTGTTATTTTTTTCCTTCCCCCCACCCCTCCCATCCCTCTTTTCCCTCTATACACTCCTTCATTCCCCCATTCTTGCCCCCTCCCTAACCCTAACTCTAACCCTAAAACTAACCCCTCACACACCCCATTATGTATCATCATCCACTTATCAGCGAGATCATTCTTCCTTTGGTTTTTTGAGATTGGCTTATCTCACTTAGCATGATATTCTCCAATTTCATCCATTTGCCTGCAAATGCCATAATTTTATAATTATTTATGGCCGAGTAATATTCCATTGTATATATATATGCCACAGTTTCTTTATCCATTCATCAACTGAAGGGCATCTAGGTTGGTTCCACAATCTAGCTGTGGTGAATTGAGCAGCAATGAACATTGATGTGGTTGTATCTCTGTAGTATGCTGATTGTAAGTCCTTTGGGTATAGGCCAAGGAGTGGGACAGCTGGGTCAAATGGTGGTTCCATTCCAAGTTTTCAAAGAAATCTCTTTACTGCTTTCCAGAGTGGCTGCACTAATTTGCAACCCCACCAACAATGTATGAGTGTTCCTTTTTCCCCACATCCTCGCCAACACCTGTTGTTGCTTGTATTCTTGATAATCGCCATTATAATTGGGGTGAGATGGAATCTTAGGGTGGTTTTGATTTGCATTTCTCTTATTTCTAGAGATGTAGAACATTTTTTCCATATGTTTGTTGATTGCTTGTAGGTCTTCTTCTGTGAAGTGTCTGTTCATTTCCTTAGACCATTTGTCAATTGGGTTATTTGTAGTCTTGGTGTTGAGTTTTTTGTGCTCTTTATAGATTCTGGAGAGTAGTGCTTTATCTGAAGTATGATTGGCAAAGTATTTTCTCCCACTCGGTAGGCTCTTTCTTCGCATTGCTGATAGTTTCCTTTGCTGAGAGAAAGCTTTTTAGTTTGAATGTATTCCAGTTGTTGATTCTTGCTTTTATTTCTTGTGCTATGGGAGTCTTTTTGAGGAAGTCTGGTTCTAAGAAGACATGTTGAAGATCTGGACCTAGTTTTTTTCCATAAGATGCAGGGTCTCTGGTCTGATTCCGAGGTCCTTAATCCATTTTGAGTTTAGTTTCATGCATGGTGAGAGATATGGGTTTAGTTTCATTCTATTGCATATCGATTTCCAACTTTCCCAGCACCATTTGTTGAAGAGGATATCTTTTCTCCATTGCATGTTTTTGGCCCCTTTGTCTAGTATGAGAAAATTGTATTTATTTGGGTTTGTGTCCATGTCCTCTATTCTGTACCATTGATCTACTTGTCTATTTTGGTACCAATACCATGCTGTTTTTGTTACTATTGCTTTGTAGTAGAGTTGAAGATCTGGTATTGCAATACCCTCTGCTTCACTCTTTCTACTGAGGATTGCTTTAGCTATTCTGGGTTTTTTATTCTTCAGATGAATTTCATAATTGCTTGCTCTATTTCTTCAAGGTACATCATTGGGATTTTAATTGGAATTGCATTGAATCTGTATAGCACTTTTGGTAGTATGGCCATTTTGACAATATTAATTCTTCCTATCCAAGAACATGGGAGATCTTTCCATCTTCTAAGGTTTTCTTTAATTTCTTTCTTTAGTGTTCTGTAGTTCTCATTGTAGAGGTCTTTCACCTCTTTTGTGAGATTGATTTCCAAGTATTTTATTTTTTTCGAAGCTATTTTGAATGGGGTAGTTTTTCTAATTTCTCCTTCTGAAGATTCATTGCTTATGTATAAAATTGCTTTAGATTTATGTGCATTGATCTTATATCCCACTACTTTACTGAATTCACTTATGAGATCTAAAAGTTTTCTTGTGAAATTTCCTGGTTCCTCTAAGTATACAATCATATCATCAGCAAATAGGGATTGTTTGAGTTCTTCTTTTCCTATTCGTATCCCTTTAATTTCTTTGGTCTGTCTAATTGCTCTGGCTAGAATTTCAAGGACGATATTGAATAGGAGTGGTGAAAGAGGGCATCCATGCCTTGTTCCAGATTTTAGGGGGAATGCTTTCAGTTTTTCACCATTTAGAATGATATTAGCCATGGGCTTAGCATAGATGGCCTTTACAATGTTAAGGAACGTACCCACTATCCCTATTTTTTCTAGTGTTTTGAGCATGAAGGATTGCTGTATTTTATCAAATACTTTTTCTGCATCTATTGAAATAATTATGTGATTCTTGAGTTTAAGTCTGTTGATATGGTGAATTACATTTATTGATTTCGTGATGTTGAACCAACCTTGCATCCCTGGGATGAAACCCACTTGATCATGGTGCACTATCTTTTTATTATGTTTTTGTATGTGATTTGCTAAAATTTTGTTAAAAATTTTTGGGTCGATGTTCATTAAGGATATTGGTCTAAAATTTTCTTTCCTCAATGTGTCTCTGTCTAATTTAGGTATCATTGTGATATTGGTTTCAAGGAATGAGTTTGGAAGAATTCCCTCCTCTTCTATTTCATGGAATACTTTGAAAAGTATTGGAATGAGCTCTTCTTTAAAAGTTTTATAGAACTTGGCTGAGAACCCATCAGGTCTTGGACTTTTTTTGTTGGTAGGCTTTTGATGACTTCTTCTATTTCATTACTTGAAATTGGTCTATTTAAATTGTGTATGTCCTCCTCATTTAGTTTAGGCAATTCATATGTCTCTAGAAACTTGTTGATATCTTTGAAATTTTCTGTTTTGTTGGAGTATAGATTTTCAAAATATCTTCTAATTATGTTTTGTACTGTTGTGATATTTCCTTGTTCATTCTGAATTTTGGTGATTTGGGTTTTCTTTCGTCTTCTCTGTGATAGTGTGGCTAAGGGTTTATCAATTTTGCTTATTTTTTTAAAGAACCAACTATTTATTTTGTCAATTTCTTGTATTGTTTCTTTTGTTTCAATTTCATTGATTTCAGATCTGAGTTTAACTATTTTCTGACTTCTATTACTTTTGGTGTTGGTCTGTGTCTCTTTTTCTAGGGCTTTGAGTTGTAGTGTTAGATTGTTCATTTGTTGAGTTTTACTTCTTTTATTGAATGCGCTCCATGAAATAAATTTTCCTCTAAGTACTGTTTTCATAGTGTCCTAGAGATTTTGATATGATGTTTCTTTGTTCTCATTTACCTCTAGGGATTTTTAAATTTCCTTCCTAATATCTTCTGTTATCCATTCATCATATAATAGCATATTGTTTAATCTCCAGGTGTTGGAGTAATTTCTGTTTTTTACTCTTTTATTTAATACTAACTTCAATCCATTATGATCTGATAGAATACAAGGAAGTGTCTCTATCTTCTTGTATTTGCTGACATTAGCTTTGTGGCATAATATATGGTCTATTTTAGAGAAGGATCCATGTGCTGCTGAGAAGAAAGTGTATTCACTCTTGGTTGGATGGTATATTCTATAAATGTCTGTTAAATCTAAATTATTTATTGTGTTATTGAGATCTATGGTTTCTTTGTTCAATTTTTGTTTGGAAGATATGTCCAGTGGTAAGAGAGGTGTGTTAAAATCACCTAGTATTATTGTATTATGGTCTATTTGGTTTCTGAGATTGAGAAGGATTTGTTTGACATACATGGGTGAGCCACTCTTTGGGGCATAGATATTTATGATTGTTATGTCTTGCTGATTTATGGTTCCCTTAAGCAGTATGAAATGTCCTTCTTTATCCCTTCTGACAAACTTTGGCTTGAAGTCCACATTATCTGAAATGAGGATGGATACCCCAGCTTTTTTGCTGGGTCCATGTGCATGGTATGTTTTTTCCCATCCTTTCACCTTTACTCTATGGGTATCTCTTTCTATGAGATGAGTCTCTTGCAGTCAACATATTGTTGGATCTTTCTTTTTTATCCAATCTGCCAGTCTATGTCTTTTGATTGTTGCATTCAGGCCATTAATATTCAGAGTTATTATGGAGATATGATTTGTATTCCCAGTCATTTGACTCAATTTATTCATTGATTTGTTTATTTTTGACACGACTTTGTTCCTCTTTATTTGAGAGTTCCTTTAGGATATCTCCTCCCTTTGCTGATTTGCTTCTTTCTTTTTCATCTCTTCCTCATGGAATACTTTGCTGAGAATGTTCTGTAATGCTGGCTTTCTTTTTGTATATTCTTTTAGCTTTTGTTTATCATGGAAGAATTTTATTCATCGTCAAATCTGAAGGTAAGTTTTCCTGGGTATAAGATTCTTGGTTGGCATCCATTTTCTTTTAGGGCTTGAAAAATGTTATTCCAGGCCCTTCTAGCTTTTAAGGTCTGGATTGAAAAATCTGCTGAGATCCGTATTGGTTTCCCCCTAAATGTAATTTGGTTCTTTTCTCTCACAGTCTTTAAAATTCTCTCTTTATTTTGTATGTTAGGTATTTTCATTATAATATGCCTTGGTGTGGGTCTGTTGTAATTTTGTGTATTTGGAATCCTATAAGCCTCTTGAATTTGATTTTCCATTTCATTCTTCAGATTTGGGAAATTTTCTGAAATTATTTCAGTGAATAGATTGTTCATTCCTTTGGTTTCTTTCTCTAAGCCTTCCTCAATCCCAATAATTCTCAAATTTGGCCATTTCATGATATCCCATAGTTCTTGGAGATTCTGTTCATGGTTTCTTACCATCTTCTCTGTTTGTTCAACTTTGTTTTCAAGGTTAAATATTTTGTCTTCAATATCGGAGGTTCTGTCTTCCAGGTGTTCTCTCCTATTGGTTGTGCTTTCTATGGAGTTCTTAATTTGGTTTATTGTTTCCTTCATTTCAAGGATTTCTGTTTGTTTCTTTTTCAATATCTCTGTTTATTGAAATTGTCTTTTGCTTCCTGTATTTTCTCTTTTAACTATCGATTGGTGCATTCATTCAATGTCTGCATTTGCTCTTTCATTTCATCATTTGCTTCCCTTATCATGTTAATTATGTACATTCTGAACTCCCTTTCTGACATTTCTCCTGCCATGCTGTCATTGGATTTTATTGATGTAACATCCAGATTTGTTTGAGGCATTTTCTTCCCTTGTTTTCTCATGTCGTTCAGGTATCAGTGGACTGCTGAGATGTTGAAGATTTCCTCTATTGACTTATAATGTCCCTGAAGATTGCTAGTGTATCCCCTCTTATCCTTCAGTAGCCTGAAGTCTTGGAGGAAGTCGATAATGCGGT
Organism: Sciurus niger; assembly: GCA_020740815.1. Lineage (NCBI taxonomy): Eukaryota > Metazoa > Chordata > Mammalia > Rodentia > Sciuridae > Sciurus > Sciurus niger. Next base: position 21,771 of record JAHUXG010008657.1, read on the forward strand.
GCTCCCCAAGGAAGCTGCCTTTCTATTGGTGGTAGTCTTCAGGTGGGGTATATTCCCTGCTAGTGGGCAGAGGTGCCTCCACTTGTTGACAAATGGTCATCCAAAGGGGAACTAGGCTGTGGGCTGAGGCAAGGCCTGTTTGGGCCTGTGTCTCTGGTTTTACCATCCTTATGGGAAAACCTCTCCCGGTGGGGAAGACTCACCTGGTGGGGAGGTCTCGCTGGTCAGTTCCCCTCCTAGAGGTTCCCCTCAGTCCACAACTACTGCCTGGGCAGGGAAACTTTCCCAGGCAATGTTCCCAGGGGCCTGGACCAACCTCCATGGCACAGGAGCCTCACCCTTTGCAGACGAGTCTCCTTAGGTTGCCCCTCCTCAGAGAAGCTGCCGGCAGTCCTGGAACTTTCGCCCCGCACCTCAGCTTGTCTCTGTGTATCTCTTTCACCAAAAGGTGCCTAGGTCCCCGGACCGTGCTTTGAACCTAATCACCTGGCTATGCACCCCTCCTCTGAGCAGCCACCTGGAGCCTCATACATATGCTCTGAGCCCCAGTGACCCGCCGCTCACCTCTTCCTTCAGGCAGCCACCCGGTGTTCTGCGTCAGTGCTTGGAGACCAAGCAACTCACTGCGCACCTCCACCTCTTCAGGACGGCCCCCCATTGTTCAGGAGGTTGCTCTGGGTCCAAACAGCTCGCCACCCAGCTCTTCCTCTGGCAACCGCCGGAGCCCCAGCAGGTTGCTCCGAAACCAAGCATTGTGCTGTGCGGCCTCCTCTGCAAAGTTCCCTGCTGTCTGTGTTCACTGCTCCAGCGGGGAGAAGGGTATCTTGCCGCCTGGGCAGGACAGCCTTCCTAGGCAACGTTCCCAGGGGCCCAGACCTACCTCCTGGGCCTGGGAGCCTCACCCTTTGTAGACAAGTCTCCTTAGGCTGCCTCTCCTCAGAGAATCTGCCCGCAGTCCTGGAACCTTTGCTCCACCCCTCAGCTTGTCTCTGCAGCTCTTCCACCGAAAAGTCACCTAGGACCTGGGACCCTGTTCTGCACCTAATCGCTTGCCTATGCAGGCCGTCCTCTGGGCAGCCGCTGAAGCCCAGTGGTTTACTCTGAAACCAAGCACTGTGCTGAGCAGCTTCCTCTGCAAAGTTCCCAGTGGTTCGTGTTTACCACTCCAGCGGGGGGAGGGGTGTCTCACCAGGCAACTCTACTTCACAAAGTTCCCTGCGTTCAGGGACTACCGCCCCATCCCAGATGCCTCCCCAATGGAAGAGACTCACCTGCAGCTTTGAGTTGGTCCCAAGTCACTCACTATCTCCTCTTTTGAATCCTGAGTCCTGGAGCAACATGATATGCAGCCGCCCTCTAGTCCACCATCTTGAAAACCTCCCCAAAATGCCTATATTAAAATAATTCACAAACAAGTTTTATTTTGCTCACAGATGTGAAGATTCTATAGCATTGCACACCCACCACCTCTTCCCCATTAAGGGTTCTCTTTATCACATCCAGTCAGAGTGGATTGCAAGAGTGGAAGCACAAATCAAATTTAAATATCACAGTTTTATTCAGGAGATCAGATACACTGAGAAGGACAAGGTTCAATATTTTATGTCAATTCTCTCATGAAAATTTACAAAATATCATGAGAAATGAATCAATTAATTTTGAAGGAAACACCCACACTGCCCTAAGAAGATACCATTTTCCCCCACATTTTAACACTTACAAAACATCCCACATCACCACACCAGGGATCATGTTCTGACCCATAACTCTTTTAGGGAGACACTTATCATGTGCAATCCATAGTATTCTGACAGGTATCTTCCAAGGTTCTTGTTTCTCACACAATTAAAATGTTTTTTTTCTTCTCCAATAATTACAAAGTCTCAAATATTTTCAATATCACTCAAAAGTACAAGAGTACTGGGTGCCTCAGAAAAAGAATGCAACCCAACTGAGAAATGGGATCATAAATTTGAGGCTAGCCCAAGCAATTTAGCAAGAACTTATCTCAAAATTTTAAATGATAAAATCAATATAGATATAGTTCAGTGTTAGACTGACACTGACTGAGTACAATTTCTAGTACTGACAAAAAGAACAATTCCAAAAACCCTTTTGAGACTCAAGAGAAGATATTTATGTATGTGTATGTTTTCATATATGTGTAGAAACCATTAAAAAATTGACAAAAATAATCATTCCATTTTAAAAATGAGAAATAAGAAAGTAAAAATGTAAAACCAATTTAAAGCAAAATTGAAATTCAGAGGGAGATATTAAGTCTTAAATTTCCAATTGTAGGAGTTTTGTACACTATGTGAGGGATGGGCTCTCAAGGCCTTTGATATTTTCATGGATTAAATTTTTTATGTAAGTGGTCTTCCAAAACTGACATGACATACACTGGTTGTGTTTTAGCAGTCTGCCCTGCAGCTCTGGACTTACAGCTTCATTAGGTACTGCCCTTCAGGTTCTCCCTTCAGGGGCACTGGTTCTGTTATAAAATAAATTCTGATCTCCAGGAATTTTCTCTGATCCACCAGAAGAACCTGTCTTGACTATAAAAATCATGACCTTTATAAAATAAAAGTACTGTGTATTTGAAGCAGCGCCATGGGAAAAATAAACCATAGTTAAGGGCTGCTGGACTGCCTTAGGCATATTTGTTCCCTCAACAAAAATACCCCACAGACACTGGGGAAAATAATGTTGAGTTATTTTTATTGAAAAACCAATGTCTTTTCATGCCATTTTTATCTTTCTGCCAGGAGCCTTGATGGACTTGTGTGTGTCACATTGTACAGTCTTTCAATGAGTGTAATCATTGCAGTCAGCTATTCTGACTTCTTTTATTTGCCAAAGATGTTTTTTATATTGATAATGAAGAAGTACTTTGGCATGTGAAATACTATTTATACAGAGTTTCTGTGAGGTTTTCTGAAACACACAGAATTACCAGTACTTTCCTGTGTTATTTGGCAGTCCTACCAGAAGAAATTATTATTTCTTCATTCAGTTCATTAAAGGTGATCTGAAAGATGAAAAATATGTGAAGAAGACATTTAGTACTATGGGTTGGCAAATGATCAGACATACCAGTTCCTGTAATCATATGCCTTGAAACTATATATTAATATGTATATGGAGATATCCACAATTTCTCATCAAGCCTGAATAGGGCATCAATCACTAAGAAAAAATACCAATTTTGGGGACCAGCAAAATATCAGACCTTATCTTTTGGCCTAGTGTCTATATAGCATGAGATTTCCTGAGTGTATCTCTACCTGAAGGAAAGGCTATAACCTCAAATTTTAGCTTGCCTCTTCTGAAACTTGGCCACTCTCTTGGCTCTGAAAAATATTTCTCAGTTATGTAAATTCCTTTACCTAGAAACCACTAAGCTGCCATAACTGCCTTTTGTTCCCATTCTGATAATTCATTTTCCTCAGAATTCCCAGCTTCAAAGTTACTATTCCATTAGTGCAAAGCAATTTTATATTTCCTGCCTTACCAGCTGGTTTTATTCAAAATCTTCTCAGTCTTTTCATCAGAATAATAATTCAATTCACCTATGTTTGGCTAAAGTTGTATTTCATAAATACAGAACAGTCCAGTTGTAGGAGTCACACGTTTTTCAAATGTTCATGTAAGTCTTCATCCCAGACAAAGCAGGTTAATTCCAGTTTTTCATACAGATCTCTCTGAGTCACAAAGCACTGAAGTCCAAAAATATATGTATTTTTGAAGTGTATTCCAATGCTTATAGTGCTGGAGTCATATTTCATACAATGCATCATGTCATGAAAGACCTCTTTACTGCAGTGGTAAATTGTTTTGGAAGGTTAAAATATGTATGGAATCAGATCTCTCAGACTCTGTTAGACAGATTTGTTCCCTTGAGATAAAGCCCTTTCAAGGAAAAAAATATTCTGGGCTTTCTTCAAAGAACATTTAATGGTTGTACATATGAAGGTACCCATTCTGCCAAAGGTTTTTCAGTGGGCTTGTGTGTGTCACATCATACATTAACAATGATTAATTTATTGCATTCACCTACTCTGCCCTTATTTATTAAATAATTTTTTTCTCTATTGACACTTAAGAAATTTTGTAATGATTGAAATGTTTCTTAAGCTGAATTCCTAAGCGTATCCCCAAAAGATAGAAATTTCACAGTGAATTCAATTGTTTCTGTGCTACACTGCTACAAGAAATTTTATTTTCCTCATTGGCCTTTTATTTTACTTTTTCTTTTTGTGGTGCTGGGTATTAAAACCAGGGCCTTATGATTGTGATGCAAGCAGTCTATGAACTTAACTATATCTCCAGCCCTTTTTTCTGTTTTAATGCAATCAAATTTTTCACTTTTATCTCTTGTATTTGCACATGAGAAAAAACATACATATTCCTTGTTGCATATATGGCATATTTTAGTGAATATAATGTTCTACAGTTTCACCCATTTTCCTAAAAATGCCATAATTTTATTTTTGATGGATGAACAAAGTGATTTTTATATATTTTATCTCTGAATAGGTGGGAGAAAAAAAATTCTCAGAGGATCAGTTAGACAAAATGTCTACTTATTGAAGAATCATTGGTGAATTTAAGAGAAGAGCATATTGATCTCAGAAAACTCTTCAGACAGTCTTAGTCTGATCTGAGGTACTTGGAAAAATAGTGCCCCAATTATCACCAGAGTATGAAGCAAGGAATCTCTCTTCTCTTCCAAATAGGTTCTTACCAATGTAAACCCTGTGTACAGGTACTCCCTAATGCTCTCTATCTATAACTGACTCTCAGTTATAATTCCTGTACTTTTGCAATTGTCTATAGAAAGTGCATATGGGCTTCCAGGGCCAAACACTTTCTGGCATCCAAACCCCAAGGCTGTTGCTGATTTTCGACTATTAGAAAGGGAGTCATTGTGTGATCATAACAAAATAGATTTCCCTATATTCAAATTTAAGAGTTGTTTTTCAGACTTTCAAAAGATATCCTTTCTTCTCAGAAAAAAATCCTTAAAACATTCTATCACTTCATTACAATAAATTACACTGTTTCACTCTTTCTTCAGGGAGTTTAATTGTTTGCCTTTTCATTTGGGAATATTACTCTGACTATATCAGACTTGCTTCCTAGTTCAAATTGAGAAACAAAATGGTAGGCCATTGTCGTGTGACTCTGAGGACTGAAGAGACAATTTTAAATGAAGATTATACTTGACAAATATCCTGCTTAACTCAAATAATTCTCAAAATGTATTATATTTCATTCTTAGTGGGAGATTTTCCTCTCTGCAAAAATTTTTTGAACTTCTGTTGGTTTCAAAACACCAAATTTTAAACATGTCTAAATTATTTCACATAAATTATACAGTTTGTGGTATGTAGCTTCAAATTGGGACATGTTGGTAAGTTTAGAGAATTCAAAAGGCCTCTTTCTATCTTTATGGTTGCATATAGAAGACAAATTCACCACCATGCAGACCTGTTGTACCATGCATTAGTATTCAGAGAAAACCAGAAAATAGTCTGGTTTATTGGTACAAGAAATACTGGAGGACATGCCTAATCTTCCATGTGTCTTACAGATAAAGTACCAGGTTCCCACTGCTCTGCAATGCATTAAAAATATGCTAAATATTCCATACTATTTTTATGAAAGAAATATTTAGGTTTACTGTGTACCTGTGCTGGTTTAATTATCAGCTCAGAATGAAGAAAATAACCTCTGGAGGGAAACATAAAATAATACATGATCTTACAATAGGACTTGTTTAACACAAAGGAAGATAAAGTGGTTCAAGGTATGATACATATGCCAAAGTGTCTTCCAGATATCCATCTGAAATGTAAGCTACTTTTACCAGTGCCAAACTGATTACAAACCAGAGAACTATCTGTCACTTTTAATTCTATTCTTCTCTGGAACATAGCAGACTTCTTTCTTTTTTTCTTATGTTGCACCTTTCTACCATTTTAGTAAGTTTTTTCCTAAATTATATAAAAGGAAGAGACAATAAAATAGAAAATCTTGAAATCCAGCTGTATCAGACCTGGGAATGTCAGGCTATGGCATAATCCCTGTGGATATTTTTCTCTTCTCCTAATAAGTACATTAAGGGAAAATTAAAGAATGTCATACGTACAAGTTTTCATTACTTTTTTAGCACTTTTCTGAAGAATTCTTGGTCTTGCACATTCTGTGAATATCTGATCTGGTTTTAAGCTGATAGAAAAGTGAACTCATTGCAATTAATACTTTCCATGTGGTCTTTACTATGGTATTATACATGTGTCAATTTTTCAAATCTCTATTTCTGAGCTCAATGTGTTTTGTTTTGTTTTTAGTTTGCTCTGTGTGTGTGTGTCTGTGTGTGTGTGTGTGTGTGTGTGTGTGTGTGTGTGAATTTACATTTGGTCTTGCACAAATTACTCTTGTTTTGTCTATCTGGACCTCCTATTCCACTGTTTTTTTTTTTTTCCATATGTCTTATTATTTAAGGGTTAGATCTTAAATACACTGGAAAAAAAGTGAGACCACCTTTGAAGTGAATTAAGTAGGGAGAATATACAATGTTTTTGATAAAAAAGAGATCCTACTCCTAACATCACCAAATTCAGAGGCCCTACACATTTCTGAGTCATAATGTAAAAATTCATGCCTAAATTTAAATAATTAAAAATGACAGTCTTTTTAATAACTACATGTAGTTCTTTTTTAATGTTTTCTTTGGGAAAATAACACCTGATAAAAGCTATAAAAACTTTGTTTCTATCAGTTTCATGCATGTGTTTGCCTACCTATATATTGTATGTTGCATTTATATGTGGTTGTGTCACTATATCATGTACATGGTGCCAAAATTGACATAGTAATGAAAAGTCCTTGAAAACTTATAACAAAATGGACCCAAATGACTTTTAGTTCACTTAATTAAATTTAGCTAGATAACATTTTTTATGTCTTTAAATTAACTAACACTCTCATTTTGCTTGGTGGTCAAACAATAGAGTATTGGTTTCTATAAAATTATTAATATATGTCTATTGTTTCTAGGAATTTTTTAAAAAGGAAAAGGTAACTTCAAGTGTTAAGTAGTTTTATGATATCTTAGTTTTTCTTGATAGCATGCAAAAATTTATGGGTAAAAGATTTAACAAAAGTGGAATAAATATTTATAAACATATTCCTTAAAGAGACATCTGACTAATGTGCAACTGCTCCATACGAATTCAAGTGTTCTTGACTTCTTACATTATGTAATAAAACGTGTTTTGTGCTTTTGTACATTGTTGGTATATTGAAAAACAATTTAAGATTGTTTCATTTGTGGATTTGAGTCTTCAATAAAAACAACATGACTAAGAAAATTCTGATTACATATTTTGAGAAGAGACCAATTAAGGACAGATTAGGTAAAATTAGTGGCTAAAACAAAGAAGACTGAGCAATGTTAGGGGAGGGGTTATCACCAGGACACAGTGGAGTCTTAGCATTAGTGGGTAAGGGACACTCACCCCCAGTACTCAGAGTACTTTGAGCAATGATGGGTGAGGGGAGATTTAATGGAGGACACAGAGTAGATGGAGAACTGGTAGATGCACTCACGTATAGGGTACAATTGAACCTGGGCAATGGTGGTGAATGGGAGATTTAGGGCAGAACACAGAGATGCCTGAGCAAAATTAGATGAAGTGTGCTTGACCACAGGAGCCAGAGGAGACTGACCTCTGTTGGAAGAGGGTTGCTCATCAAGATGACTTATAACCCTTGGACCCTTTACAAGAGAAAAGTTCTCAGTTACTTCAGGGGTCATGGGAGAGTGGTACCCTTTCAAATTTCTGAAGAACTCCTCCATGCTGATGGAAAATTTTCCATAACCACATTCAATACTGTCTCTTCAATGTGTGCATTGTGCCTGATCCATGGGTCCTAAGAGGTTTCCTCTTTTGTCCCCAGAGAAAAGCCAGTGACTTATCAGAGGAGACACTGAAAACATTTAAATATATGTGTTCCATCCAATGTTCAGAAAGATGTCAGGAATCCTGGGCATGGTAAATCACCCATAAGAAGTCAGCCACTTAAGCAAAGGTGTGGAAATGGTGGAACATGAGTAGTAGAATGAGGCTTTCATTGCTTTAGGAATTGACCCCATTGAAATTATCTTGGATTTTAAGACATTGGTGAGAAGTCTCTCTACATGGCAGCTCCAAAGTCCCATTGAGGTTGTTAGAAAGAGGAAACAACCTTATCTGTAAAAGCTTCTACATTTATGTTGGCCTGGACATGAAGAAAAAGCCACAAATGTTGTACTGAGTTTAGCAGGAAAGGGGCTCACACAGAGTCCACTAAGGGAAAAAAATTGCCTAGGGATCATTGGAGAGTGAGCACCAGTAGTAGAAGAGAGTTCACCCACAAACCCAGAAGGGACTTACCACTGGTGGGTGAGGGGTTCTCACACACTGGAGTCAGAGAACCCTGTGCAATTTTGGGGGAGGTGACATTTAGAGCAAGACACAGAAGACTGAGCACTGGTAGAAGAGGGGCACTCTACCAGAGTACTCAGAAGACTTTTAACAATGGTGTTTAGAAGAGTTTTAGGGAAGAACCCAGAGAAGACTGAGAAAAGTTAGATGAGGTGTACTTGGCTGTAGAATTCAAAAGAGACAGAGCTCTTTAAGGAGAGGGTATCTCTCCTGCAGGTGTCAGAATTTTGGCATCCATTTTGAGAGTGTCCATTTGGTCCAATGTCTTAGTATGATGATGTATAGTGGGAACGGTGCTATTAAAAAAGTCTAAAGAATTTGCCTTGATGATGAAAAATTGTCCTTGGCACATTTCACACTGTCCCTTGAAGGTGTTCATTGATCCTGATCCAAATGTCCTTGGAAGGTTTTCCTCTTGTAAAAAGAGAGCATCCAATGATATATCAGAGAAGATCCTGAAAATACTTAACTATATGCTTTCCATCCAATGCTCAGAGAGATGACAGAAATATGGGTCATGACACATCACTAATAAGATCTCAGTTACTTGAACAAATGTGTGGAAATGGTGGATTATGAGTGGTGGGAAGAGGTCCTTAATGCTGTGGGAATTGACATCCATTAAAATTGTCTTGGATTTTCAGGCATTGATGAGGAACCTGTCTGCATGGCAGCAGCAAAGTCATATTGAGGTTGTTCCAAAGAGGAAATATCTACATATTTAAAAGTTTCACAGTTGTTTTGACCTGGATATTCAGGTAAGGTCAGAGATGATTTACTGACATTATCAGAAAAGGGGCTCACCCAGACAGTTTACTAAGGGAATTATGTACCTACAGCTCATTGAAGAGTGAGAAATTGTTTGTAAAGGGTGTCCACCCACAATGCCCTGAGGAGACTGATTACTTGTGGGAGAGGGGCACTTTCCCAGAGTACACAGAAGACCCTGACCAAAGGTGTGTGAGATGAGATTAAACACAACACCAAGAGAAGACTAAGAACTCCTAGGGGAGGAATGCTCAACCACAGGGCAGAAGACATAGTACTTCTAGTCTGGAGACCTGGCTCATAAGATAGTTTATATCCTTATACTCATGTGAATGTAGCACTCACACTTCTTCAGTTGTCTCCTCTACTGATGTGACCTTGGTGCTGATCTGTGGCTTTACGGAATTTTCCCTGCCTCCTCTGCTCCCCAGTGTCCTCCCTCCCTGTTGGTCTGGGAAGAGTGACCAGCAGTGTGTGGTGCCCTTCCCAGTCTCCCTCCTTGACTCCCATACACTTTGTGATGTCATAAAGGCCTAGGTGAAGGGGCAGGAACAAGGCCTTGAGAGAGGGTGTGGGGCCCTCAGAATTAACTGTGTCCCCCAGTGTAACCTTTTCTTGGACCAAAGGACCTCTGCCTATACTGACTGTTAGAGGTCTGAAGAGCCTGCCTCCAGTTCTCTTTGTGACCCTGTTGTCCCTGAGTTTAGAAATTTCTTATTTGATGCTGCTGTCCCAGGCATCAGGGGAGGGACAAAAAGTGACTCAAAAATTGATACAACACTTAATTTTCCCATTAAGTCCCTTCTGGAGCCAGGGACCACTTTGCCCCACCTTGTACATAGGAACCTCAGGGATGGTCTCTAACACATGTTTCCTTATGCTCAGTCCAGGGACCCCTGGGTCTCATTTTTCCCCTCCCCTTCTCCAATGCTTACCTGACAGGTGCACACCACTTGGTGACTGGCAGTACTGGAACCCCACACAGACATGCTGTACTAAGTCTTTTGACCCTGACAACAGGAGTGCCACAGGCTTCTTTGATGTCCTCATTGATGATTAGGAAAAAATCCCACTGCAGGACTGTGATCTGTCCTTGTATCAAGGGATCCTCAGTCAGGGTCACCAGTGACCAAGCAGAGCCTTCCCTCTGCCACAGACCCACCAAGTGTACCAAGTTCTACAGATTGATACATATTTTTATTATCACAATGCCTCCCCTATAGATTTCCCCAGATGCTGTGGTTTTAGAGTAGGTGGAGATAAAGGGCACCTGGGGAGGGAAATGGACCCTTTGTAGCTGCAGGACATCAGTGAAGCAGGGGGTTCCTTGTTCAGTGGGGCCCAGGTGATCTCTCCACCTCATTCCCTGTTCCTACTCACTCAGGGTGTAACCTTGTCTCCCATGGTCACAATGGTAGGCACTGTGACTACCACTGAAAGCTGATAGGGCAGACATTCAAATAGGTCATTGCCACCACCAGGGGGACATGTGATTGGACTGAGGTTATCTAGAGTCACCAAAGCCACTGGTGCCCACTCCCAGGCCATGGCTGGGTGGAAGCTGACTGGTTTGGTATGTGTTTTGCCTCTCAAATTTAGATGGGCTGGCAGGAGAGAAGAGTAACTTGCATGTGTCTCTGCAGCAAAGGTGACCTTCGGTCTTTTATTACCAGGGATTTTGGTGTATTATGTGAGTAAGCGAGTGCCTTCTCTCACATATAAATGTAAATATGTGAAAACAAAAAAAGAAAAATATATACACACACACACATATATACACACATACATATGTATAAATAGTATTTAATATATTAAGACACATACATACATACACAAACATGTATTTTTAAGTGCTGCAGATGGAACCTGGGGGTGATCTATCCCTCAGCTGCGTGCACATATTTATTTATTTATTCCTTTATTGGTACAAGAATGATTGAACCCAGCAGTGCTTAACTATTGAGCCACATCCTGAGTCATTTTTTCTTTTTATTCTCAGGCAAATCCTAAGTGACTCTGAACTCACAATCCTTCTTCTGGCCTCAGCCTCCCAAGCAACTGGGATGACACCCATGCACCATCATGCAGGGCTTATTATTTTCTTTTGGGACAGGTCTCGATTTATCCCCCAGTCTGACCTTGAACTTGTGATTCTCCCTGCTCAGGGCTCAGTGGTGTCCCAAATAGAGAAACTGTAATTCCAGGTGCCCCACCAACATCCAGTTTGTCTGTCTTTTCTGTGACATTTTGTCAACCCAAGATTCTCCTTTTCATTCTTCCTCACTGAAGGGTTATGGAAAACAACATTCCTAAAATACAGCTCCCCAAGAAAAATAGAGGGACAGTGTGATTCAGGGTGAGGGAAGAAAAAATTGCCAAACATTAAAACTCTTTCAGGTGCACACTTTCCTGATAACAATGAGATCTGAACTTAGACCTTTCCCCATCGCAGAATAGCCCTAAATGGATGCACAGCACATATTTAAACTCTGGGAAACAAAGGATCCCAGAATAAGCACATTGAGTTTAAACATTTTTACAACCACCACCCTCACAATTTAGAGTTTTTACCTGTACAACTAGCCCCTGATGGTCAAAACTGTTGCAGGTATATGACTTACAACGATTACATTATTGTACCCCATAAAACCAAAATTTCCTCTATAATGGGGTCCACTTTCCCCATTTGAAAAATGGGTCCCAACATTGTCCTAGTCTGCGAAGGAGTAAAGGCTTCTCTGAATCCTTTGAGGTCTGCCTCCCATCCTTTTGTGCTTACACTGATTGAGGGATTATATTTTGTGACCTTTGAGATATTTTTTACCTAGTCCTCTCACTGCCATCTGGGAGTCACATTGTGTTAAGCCTGTGCCTGCTGACTAGTGTTTTCACACTGAGAACCTGAGACATTTTGAATGTACCAAGGTCATGCATTTCTGTTTCTGCCTTCTGGGGCCTGTGGAGGCAAACATGGGGAAGACTATGGTGCAAGGATATTAGTGATGGTCATAAGCAGGGTCTCTTGAACCAAAGGGAGCATATAGCTCTTCTTTAACTGAACAGCAACCCCCACTTCCCCAAGGGCAAGGAGAAGAAGAGGAGGAGGAGAAGGAGGAGGAAGTCATGGTGAAGAGCAGTAAAAGAAACAATGCCACAATAATTTGGTGAAAGATATCTCATGTCCATGGAAAAAGTGGCAAGGTTTAGGCCAAATTCTGAAGCAAATTTATTGATAAAGAAAAGCCACAGGATGTAGAATCTATCAGTGTGATGCTCCACAATGATATAAACTAACAAAAAATTAGATGGCAGAGAAAGGGAGTGGAGAGAGGTACAAAGAGGGATACAGGGATAGGAAGAGAGAGAGAGAGAGAGAGAGAGAGAGAGAGAGAGAGAGAGAGAGAGATGAGAAGAATCAAGTAGCTCCAGATTTTACTGAGCTCTCTTTCTGCACTGGCTCTCACTGAATCTCTCCATCACCCTTCCCTCTCTCCATTGTTTGTTTTTCTTCCTTACTGTTTACAACCATTCTTGCTTTGTATTTGGCTGCACAAACTTTAGATTATTCTGCCACTGAATCACAACAGTCCCCACCCCAGTTATCCAGCATTTTAATTAGAATAATTTCTATTTTTTGTGTTTGAATCTGTTTACAGCACATCTTCCACAGCTATCTCCCTCTCTCTGATCCCTATTAAATAAATTACCCTTTTAGCCCAATTTAAAAGGCAGATATCTGAATGGAGCTCATTTAAAATTTCTTTAAATAAGAGCTTAGGGATCTTCAGAGACCTCTGATTTGAAACACTCTTCCTTGGAATCTACCTCCATTTTCTGCAGTAACTTCCTTAGGTTCTGGAAAGAAACATGTAAAAATTAGTTGAAATTGCTTTGGAGTTGGATTTTCCTGTGTTTTGTTTTTGGTTCCTCTTTTTTAGTCAAAATTTGTAGATGAACAGTCTCTTAGAATTCTTTCCTGTCTAGTTCTATTGTGTCTGTTTGGCGGGTTTTATCTACTTTTGTCATTTGTTGTTTTTTTAATTCCTAAGAAATAAGCATTTTCTTGAACCACAATTCGAGTCATTTTACATTTGGTAACAGACCCAAATACATTTAGGTCCTTGGTAATTAGAAGCTGTAAGAGGGACCTAAAAGAGACTGCCTTTGCTTAAAATAACAAAAACAAAAACAGTGGCTGTTTACCTAGACCAAAATAACATGCATTCTGAGTTACTGAAATCAGGGGAAAACTTGCCATCTCTGACTTCATTTTTATCTGTCTCTGTATAACTCAAAACTTTGTGACCCTGCTCAGTTCTGCACATAGTAGTCAGTGTTCCTGTAAAAGCTAGCACCACAAGGTTTGTCAGTCCTAAAAAAAAGGGAACATAAAGCAAACCTCAACAATTTCTAAAATAGGAAATCAGGCCACAGCTCTTCTCTGAACACCATAAAAGTAAGCTAGAGTTCAGACAGGGTGGCCTCTGCCTGTCTTGGGAGACTGGGGCAAACAGGAGAATCCCAAGTTCAAAGCCAGCTTCAGCAATTTAGTGAGACCCTTGGTAACCGAACAAGACACTGTCTCAAAATTAATAATAAAAATTATAGTAAGAGAATAAAATCAAATAAACAGGGCTAGGGTTGGAGCTGAGTGGTTAAGAACCACTGAATTTCATACCTGGCACTAAAAATGAATAAAGAAAGGAAGAAAGGTACAAATCAATAATAAAAACACAATCAATAGTGTCAAATGTTTGGAGATGAAGCACATTTTAAACTAACACATGAGCTGAGCATGGTGGAACACACCTATAATCCCAGTCTCTCCAGAGGTTGAGGCCAGAGGATCCCAAGTTCAAGGCCAACCTAGGTAACTTGGGTAATCTGGGTAACATACAAACCCACCCTTTAAAAAAAAAAAGTCTGTGGATATAGCTTAGTCATTGAATGCTGAGAGTGTACATCCACCCCAAAACATAATAAAATAAAATAAAATAACATGCATCAAAGAAAAATCTTAATGAAAATTAGACATCTTTTGTTTTGTTTTGTTTTTTTTTAAGTGGACAGAATTTTGAACTGAACATTGAATGGCTGAATGATAATAAAAAAAACTATTTTTTGAGGAAAGCAGATAAAACTGTGATAAGGTGGAACCATCAGAGCACCAGAATTCAAAAAAAAAGTCTCAGGGAATAAAGAAAGCAACTCTTCATTTCAGGAAGTAAAAAAATTACACAACAAATTAAACCCAAAGAAAGTATGAACTTGTAAATTCTTATAGCTAAGGAAGAAATATCAACATTCACCTTTCACAAAGTCTTGAGCAGATGAGACTGTGGGTAGGCATAGAAAAGGGGTAGGGCGGTGGTCAAGGAAGTGTGGAAAATTGGACAAAATGTCCATTTCATCAACCTGGTGGGCTAGATAAAACAGGTACTTGTGTTTTTCCTCCTTTAAGTCATTTTGAGATTCCGGAGCCACTCCAGGCCTCTGGTCTCTACCACTTTGTCAGAAAGGTGAATTTCCATTCCTCAAGACTGTGTGACCAGGCAGCAGAGAGTGGAAGTAAGGTACACAGAGAAAAATCTGGGTTGGCTTAGGGCATTGACGGTTGTGATTTACATGTTTCTTCTGGTGCCCATTCAGAAAGGTGACTCTGGGCCCTCCAGTCTGTTTACATCTATCAACCTGTGGTGAAGTAAAATATGGTTTACTATCATAGTACAGCATGGCTTCTGTGTGGCAAAGTCCACCATGGTAGATTGTACATGTTTCAAAAGTTGGTTTGTAACTCTGAATTTATAATGATGCATTGGCTAAAAGCTGAAAGAAAATTTTAATTCGAAGATCCCTTTTTTCAGAGCATTTGTCAAATTTGTTCACAAACATTTAATCTCTGCCTCCTATTTCTCAATTACTTGATTTCTTTTGCCTCCTTCTTCTGGCTCCCATGAACCAGATCACAAAGATGACAAAGACATCCTTAGTACCCTACCACTTATAAAAAATATCTTCCACACATGCTTTTTTGAAATGGTTTTAAATATATAAATATATATGTCTTTAAATGTCCCATAGCTAAACAAAATCAAACTCTTTTCCTGATCAATATTCCTCCATTCCATTCCATAGAGGTAACCACTGCTAACATCTGGTTCATTCTTGAGTTTTTGGTCTGTACTTGGAATACAGTTTTTTTATGAATGTGGAAATGCACATGCATGCATAGATATATTGGCCTTCTTCTTCTTCTTCTTCTTCTTCTTCTTCTTCTTCTTCTTCTTCTTCTTCTTCTTGTACTTCTTCTTCTTATTATTATTATTATACCAGGAATTGAACCTGGGGGTACTTAGTCACTGAGCAACATCCCCAACCCTTTTTAAATTTTTTTTTTGTTTTTTTTTTGAGACAGAATCTTGCTAAATTGCTGAGGCCAGCCTTGAATTTACAATCCTGCTACCTTGGGTGCACAAGTGTCTGGAATTACAGGCATGCACAGAAATTACTGAGCCCAGCATTTATTATTTTTAAGATGTCAAGTTGGAATCATAGAGTGCCATTGTATTCTTCACATAACATAATGTATGCTTTTTAAATTATTTTTACTAAGCTAATATTTAAAGTAGAATTTACTCTTTTAGTGTGAAGTTCTGAGTCTTGAAAAGGACTGACAGTTGTGTAACCATCCCCATAACCAAGATATATAACAGTTTTATAATACCAAAAATTGCTGTTCTCTTTGCAGTACATCACTTATGCTTTTTGAATTTTTGAATTTTGTTGATGTCATTCCATAAGTTTTTTTAAAAATGTTTTATTCATGCATTGTTGTCAAATCTCATACCGGGATTCATACTGACACATTCATGGATGCCTATAACATAATTTGCTCCATTTCAATCCTCAGTACTTTTGCTTTTTCTCTCCTTCTCCCTGTCCCAATTTCATGCCTGTATTCTACTAGAGTTCCTTCTATTTATTTATTGTTTTAAATTGTTCTGTTATACTCATACACAAAAGCAGAATTTATTATAATACATTTATACATGTGTATATCACAAATTGCTCAATTTAATTCCATAGCTCCTCCCATTTCCCATCCATCCTTTCTCCTACTCAATTTCCTTCATGTACTCTACTGTTCTCCATTCTATTTCCATGATATTCCCCTTTTAAGATTTATTTATTTTTTCTCTATTGTTCCTGCATTATGAAAGAATGCATTTGACCCTTGACTTTCTGACCCTGGTTTATTTTACTTACCATGATATTCTCTAACTTCATCCACTTATCAGAAAATGATATAATTTCATGATTTCTCTTCTTTATTGCTGAGTAAAGCTCCATTGTGTATATATACCATATTTCTTTCTCCATTAGATTGTTGAGAGTCAACTAGGCTGCTTCCATTGCTTGAATATTGTGAATAGCAATGATGTACATCTTGCTAAGTATGTATCACTGTAGAATATTGATTTTATATGTTTCAGATAAGTACTAAGAGGGGTAGAGTTGGGTTATAGGGTGGTTCTATTCCTAGTCTTTTGAGGAATTTCCATGCTGCTTTCCAAAGTGATTGTACTGCTTTATAGTTCCACCAAACATGCACGAGTGTACCTTTCTCTCCCCAACTTTGCCAGTCACTCTTGTTGTTTGTATTCTTGATCATTGCCATAAAAATTGTAGTGAGATAAAACCTTAGGGTAGATTTGATTTGCATTTCCCTAATTGCTAAGAATGTTGAATATTTCTTCATATATTTGTGGCCATTTTTATTTCTTCTTTTGAAAAATATCTGTTCAGATTATTTGTCCATTTAATTGTTTTTTATTTGCTTTTTTGGGGGAGCTGTTAAGTTTTTTTGTTCTTTATCTATTATTAATATAAATACCCATTCAAAAGAGAAGCTGGCAAGTGTTTTCTCCCACTCTGCAGGTTCTCTCTTCATGATCTTCTTTTTTTATTAAAATATTTTTTTATTTTTACCAACACATTTTGATTCATTGTACACATATGAGGTAAAACTTTTCATTTCTATGGTTGTACACAATGTATATTCACACCATTCATGTATTCATACATATATATAGGGTAATACTGTCTGTTTCTTTGTACTGTTTTTCCATCCCCACTCCCTCCCACCCTTTTTCCTCTATACCATTCAAAGTTCCTTCATTCTTCTATTCCCCTGCCTCCCCCATCATTATATATTGTCATGCGTGCTCTTTTTTCACTGTGCAGATATTCAATTTGAGGTGATTCCATTGATCAATTCTTGGTTTTATATCTTCAGTTTGAGGAGCAAAAGCAGATCTAAAATTCATATGTAATAATAAAAGACCCAAAATATTCAAAATGATACTGAGAAATAAAAGTGACGGGGGTGCCCTCACAATAAATGATTCAAATTGCACTATAGAGCTATAGTAACAAAAGCAGTAGGTTATTGGTATAAAAACAGAAATGAATACTGAGGGAATATAATATAAAACACAGAGACAAATAAACATACAGTCATCTGGTCCTTAACAAATTTGCCAGAAAACATATGTTGGAGAAAAGATAGCATTTTAAACAAATGGTGCCGGGGAAACTGTGTATCCGTATGTAGAAGAATGAAACTAGATCCCTCTCTCTTACTCTTCCTAAAAGTTAATTTAAAGTGGACTAAAGACCTAGGAATTAGACCAGAAACATTGGAAGTGCTAGGAGAAAATATAGGGTCAACACTCCAACATAGTGTTGGCATACAGGCACCATCCATTCATTTAAATGTGTAAATTGAAACTTCATTTTTTTAATTCCCTTTATGTTTCATGCTTTATGATCCAGTTTCTTTGGTAATGCAGACTACATGTTTGAGAACAAAACAATAATTTTATGTTTTCTTCATAGGAAATACCTGCTTTTCTAATTAATTTCTGTGTATTGCCTTAAAAACCCAATTCAATACACATAAACCCATAGCCAAGCCTCTTAACCCAAAGAGGCAGAATTTCATTTCTATCACTTTATTATCATCAACATCACCACTCCTACTACCATTACCAATAAAAGAAGTTGCTGAGTAAGTAAGAGAGGTGACTGTGTATAGTTTTTTTCAAACCATATTTCATTATTACCTTCCACCCAAGGAATTGTTTTAGACATTTTTTATCTACTGATCCCCACTTAAGAGTGGAATGTGAACATTTTAATATTATAGATGTTGTCTTTATCTGTGTACATAGTATAATCCTTTGGAGGACTCCAAACCATTGCAATATTTATGACAATTTTGCCCCGAATACCTGTCTTGAGACTCTTCTTTATGATGACACGTCTGCTGAGAATGCAAGGTGTATTGTGACTAGGGGAAATCTGAAAATCCCTTCCTCCTCCATGGATCTCCTGGTTCAAGATAAAATAATCTGTCATAAGGGGAGGTTCAGCCTTAATGGGACATCTACAGAGTTAACCCAAGTATAGATATGGAGAAGTGGTCAGGTCTCTACACTTGAAAGGACATTTATACCTCCCCCGTGCTCCCTATCTTAGAGAAATACCTTTTTCTACCCTTCTGTATCTTCAGACGTCCTCACCTTCCTGTGAGGTACAAGCAGTTCCAACCATCCATGAATTATGTTTTCTTAAAAGATAAAGGAATCACTGACTTCAGACAGCTTCTGCTTCCAGTCCTGCCATGAACCTCTGAGGAAAGGGTAAGGGGCTCCAATGCTGCAGGATGAACATAGGGAAAATATGTTAACCCTCAGAGCAGAATGTGTCCTGGCATACTTGCTACAGATTGGCCACCAGAAACTCAAGGTGCTGAGAAGGCAGGTTCTCTCCAGGACACTGGCAGTGGTACTGGTGAATAAACTCTTAGACATCTGGCTCTTTGGTTGCAAGAAAATGTTTTGTAGTCACACTCTTCCATGAATATCTCATCCAAAGTGTTGTTACAAGATTAATTCCAGGTACTAACATGAGGAGCCTAGAGCTTGACACTCTAAACAATCTGTTTCATAAATTTGGCCATTTTTCTCTTAGGAAACCTATGTGGTCCGTGTCCTGCTGAGTCAGCCCTTTAATTAGATTTCAGGTCTAAATCACCTTAAAATTCTTTTCTAAAACTGCCATTGAATCTTCCATTTTTGTGGAAAGAGAGATTCTGTTTCAAGACCTTTCAAGTTATTAATCCATATTAATATGGGCTTCAGAAAATGGATAACACCATTTGGAACCAAAACTGTATGCCAGTGTCTATTTCCCCCTAATGCTGCCAGCAGCAGACATTATCAGATTTTTTTCTTGTGTCAGTGTGATTTTTTTTCCAGAAGTGACCCATTGGAAGAGTACTCTCAGATGCTCACTAAAACTTAGAGGTTCAGTGTGTCTTCCCCCAAAATTGCCATATTTAACAAATAAAAAAATATATAGAACATCCACCTAAATTTGAGTTTCAGATGAACAAAATGATATTGCATGTGAATAAAAATTATATGCTGTTATTTGGTGTACAAAATTAGTTGGGTTAAATGTAATCTGATGGCCTTATATATGTGGACTTTTTTGAAGGAGAGCCAAGGTGCTTTAATTAGTTGCCCTACCTGTTCTCAGGAGGTGCCAATACCAGTTGTCATACTTTGAGAGAGTTTTCCTGATGTTCCAGATGGTTGGAGCTTCCAGATTAATACATCACCAGATAACAGCCACCATGTGGATCATAAAAGGTCCAGCTGGATCAAGTCAACACAAATTCCTGTGAGATAATCAATATTTATTATCTTTGGTTGTTTGTTAAGGAGAGATATAAACCCAACATATGGGATTTTGTGAACTTTATGTCTTGTAGTCTATTACCATTGACTGAAAAGGGGATTCTCTTATTCTTGAAAAGTGGAGGAGGGGGATTTGTTATAATTTCAACTGTAGTTTACCTGAGATTTTATGTGTGAGTTTTCATTTAAAAACAGTTCATCAATTGATTTTTAAAGGGATTTCTATGGGAAAGGTTTAAGGTTTTCACTCTACTCTTAGATTGATTTATAAAGTAATTTCAATTCCCATTTATAAGATAATCCGTCAAGTATAATTATGCTTGTTAACAAAATAAGATCGTGCTGCAGTAAGTAGCTCTAAAATCCACACAAAAAGCCATATTCTTTGAAGTCTGTATGATGTGTGTGTAATAAGAATGAGAGTTTTTTTTTTTTTTTTCACATCAAGAACTATTCCTCAAAGAATGTGTCCTAAAACACTTTGTCCTGCTGCTGAGATACACTTTAACCAGGAAGGCACTTTCCTTGAATACGTATAGACAGGACTCCTTCTAGAAATACCAGGTAAGTATACCTTTCAGTTCATGGCCTTTGTGGTTATGCTGATGCAACACAGCTGGGTGTATGAGTCTACTCAGTGCTATGGTTTGTTGATATGAAGCCCACTTGTCATGTAATCTAAGTCATATTCTCATATGTAGATTATTCTTATCTGTTTTTGTTGTGAGCATTTTCATATATTTATATTTGATTAATGGAAATTTACATATATAAGGAATAAAGTCAATATATTGATTTCAATATAACTTTTGTTGTAATCCTTACTTAGTTTAGAACCCAGACTAAGAACAGGGTGTGTTTGGGGAGGCTCTTAAAGACTCAATACTTTGGAATCAAGACCAGAGAAAATCTGGTGAGACAATGTCACAGGAGGCAAGCTGTGGACCTATTGTTAAAACCTCCCTGAGGGCAGATCAGAACATATGCTGGACAAGGCAAGATTACAACCAAAAATTTTGAATGGAGAAAGCCTAAACAGTGCAATTCCTGTTTTATCTTCCCAAATCTTTTATTACATGAGTGATTTCCATGATGGAGAAGGAATGAGTGTGTAGAGACAAGATGTGTTGTGTCATGGATCCATTCCATGTAGCAGAATGTATCAGGAATGCAGGTAAGCACTCCCCAGGATAATCCAATATATGATTTGAATGCCTGCATAAGTGTCAGCTTACTAAATAATATTCCAGTCATGCTTTTTTGAAATAATTCTGAGATTCCTTAAATGATATATTTAAAATTAAAAAAAAAAATTTCCTAGGTCATTTAGTCAAGGTATTAGATAGAGGCAGTCTCTTAATTTTCTGCCAAGGATGGCAAAGAACATAGCATGGTGTGTGAATTTTGTATGTTTGATCTCAGATGGCTAGGTCATATGCAAGAGTCTTAAGACACCTTCCATTGTCTCTCTATAAAGATAACACTTCCCTAGGGTCATTTTTAAAGCAAACAAATTCCTCATAAGAGATACATGCTTTGTTTCCACAACTGGACAAGAATTTGGCTCACTGCTGGTGTATTAGTTCTGGGGTCCAGCCCTAGCAGGAGTCCATGGGTTCCACACTGGTAAATGGGGCAGGGGGAGTCAGCATTGATGATGGATGGAGAATGAAAGATACAGACTCTAGTTCTGGTGCAATCAATCCCACTTTATTCTGGGGAAGACTGGGTTTATATACATTTTTCTTCAGGCTATAATGGCAGTCTCGTGGTTAATATTAAAGAAGTTTCCAAAGCATGGGCAGAATACAGCAACCTTACAGATTATCCTTACCTAATCACAATTGTTTTAAGAATATATAACTACATCGATGAGCTAATACAATGTTTATTTCCTTAATATCTGAACTCTATGTGACCTAAGACTATTCTTATTATTCTCACAGTTAAAGCGATAGACAAGTAATCTCATGTGACCATCTCTACTAGGTCCATCTGGTTAATATCTAAATTGCTGAGTTAAGGGTTACAGGAGGGCAGCAGTCCCAATGGTTATTGTGTACCAAGGTTTATTATAGGGGTGACATATTCTTTGTAGGAAGAAAGGAATGTTGTGGAACCTTATTCTCTTACCTCACCACCACACATAAACAAAACCATTGTTAAAATTTAACCAGCCTGTTGGAGACAAAGGCAGATCTATAACTGTTTTCTCCAGAGGCTTTCAGAGACTCACTGCATGGTTACAAAATTATTTTTAATTTTGTTAGAGGTAAAGACCCATTGTTTTTCAGATTGTAGGTAATATTTTCTGGAATTTTTGTTGTATTCCCCTTGTCCCCTTGAGGAATCCGTTCAGACTGAAATGAGTAATATATTATCAGAAAAACATAGTAGAAAAAACACCATGCTTCGGAGCAAAACATCCAGCAAATCCTTTTAGGGTGAGCCTTTGCAATCATCCTCCAGAGGATCTTTGTCAAGCACTGGATGGAATTCCAGATGCCCCTGTATATCAGACTAATTCTTCTAATTGGCACTCATCTTAGATGGTGACCTGCATAAGGAAGGCATTTTTTAAATCAGAGGAGGGGAAGGGGAAGATTATTTGTAAGCATTTCTGGTGTGGAGAAACTTGCTTATTGTGGTTACCACAGTAACCTGATGTCATCGTGTTGATCATGGTGATCAGGAGGACGTTTTAAGAGACCCAGGTGATTTGGTGAGAAAAGCATGACCCCATCTCCAGGTGTTTGGACTCCCTGAGGGTGTGGGTACCCTGCTGTGGGGATGAAACACTTGAGTTGTTGGGAGATAAAGGGACCCCAGACCAAGATGCCTCAATCTGTTCGGGGACATGGTGCTCACTGACTGGACAAGGAGAGAGATGTGGGATTCTTCTCCATCAGGCAGTGAGATGACCTGCTCCAGTGTGCCCTGGATGTACTTTCCATGTTAAATCTGAGTGAATGAGAATAAAACAGGGAATGACCTTCTGTGAACCAAGCTCTCCTCTGTAAAATGCGGGTAGAAATGCTTATCCACAGGCCCACCCATGTGCAAGTACACAGCCCTGTGGATATTGTGGGATCACCAATGCTTATATGAATTCAGACCACTTACTCCTTTTCAAATTTGTACTTATGGAATAGAGGATAAAAGCATAAGGAAAAAGTGTGGTGAGAACTCCATTATACCCTCTGGTTTCTATGATCAATACCCAATAGTATCAGTGTCAATGGTCATTAACCAGTGCCTAGTATGGTGCCAGGCACATAGTTATTCTTATAAGATACAGTAATTTCTCTATTATTTTTCTTTCCTGCAAGCTCATCATATGGCTCATATCAGGTGTCTGAAGGAGACAGTTTCTGAGGATGTGGCTCATGATTGCTGCTCAAGATCTGAAGGGCAGCAGTGCTCAGGAGACCCCCAACACTTTCATCACTGGTAAGATATAATGCCTGGCTCAAGTGAGTGTATAAAAAATAAGGGTATATGGCAGAATAGCACACATGAGGTTCACAAATAGCCATGAAGTAGAGAAGTTAATCTGATCTCATGAAGTTTACCTAACCCTAAACCTAACCTTAACCCTAACCCTAATTCTTCAGCAGTATGTGGTTTATAGTAGCCCTTGAGACCCATGTTAAAAATGCCTTCTTTGTTTTAAAGCAAGGAATAATTAACTGGGAAAAATGATGATTAATATGCATTTGGAATTAAATTTTTGTGCATTTGCACTACATTTTTTTGCAGTGCTGGGGATTAAGGTCTTACATATGCTATAAAATATGCATTCTTCCACTCTACTACATCTCCAGTCTTCTTTTATTTTGAAACAGAATTTTATTAAGTTGCTGAGACTGTGATCATCTTGTCTCAGCCTCCCAAGTAGCTGGGACTACAGGCATGCACCACCATGCCTGATTGTGTTTTCAGTAACATATTCATATATACATATACACACATATACATACACACACACATACACACACACACACACACACACATATATATATATTAACAGTACATATTATAATTAGTAATTTGCACATGTGTGATATCTATCTATCTCTCTATATCTTTATGCATATATCCATATTCATAGTTCCTGGCTCAAAAACTAGAATTTCTCTTTTCTAAGGCAGGTCATAGAGTCTCTGATGTTCCTCTGTCTTGGATCTGACCATAAAGAAATTCATTAATATCTCTGGTCCAATAGTAGGTCATATGACCCTCATGTCAATCAGAATCCTGCCCCATATGTTGAAGAAAGGACTGCTATACAGAGATGCCAAGAGAAACCTCAAAAATTCTTGCAGTGTTTTTCCACCCAGTCTAGTAGGAGTAGGTCATATGCTTTTTCCAGTTACATTTCTCAATGGTTGTTCATACTTTGATTAAGTCTCTATAAAGGAATCCAAAATGCTGGTTTCAGAAACTTTCTGGATAGTTCAACAGATGGAGATTCCTGGAGTGTGGCACCTATAGAGGACATGGAAGATCCAGGCCTCTTCCCCCATGCTTGTACTACATATTTCTACATCTGTGTCCTTTTTAATATTCTTAATAATAAACTGGAAAATGTGTTTTTCTCCATTCTGTGAGTTGCTCAAGCAAATTAATCAAACCTGAGAAGAGGACTATGCAAACCCTGATTTGTAGCTAGTGGGTCAGAAACACAGACAAAGCAACCTGGGTTTGTGATTTGGCATCTAAATTGTGGGAGGTGTGATCTTCAAATTGAGCCCTCATTCTGTGGACTAAAAACTGAATTGTGTTTAAGACTGAACTGAATTAAAGGATACCCAACTAGTGTCCACAGCTGCAGCATTGCTTGCATGGTAGGTGAGATTAACTAAAATAACAACAACAACAACAACAACAACAACAACAACAACAAAAATAACAAGCTCTACATTCCTGGGATCAGAAGTGTATTGTTGAGTAAAAGTATGGGAGGAAATGCGTTTGAGGTCAGTTTTTTCTCTTTGTGCACAGATTGTGTATCACTGTAATTGGTATGGAAATATAAAATTTTAGGTGTTTCTAGCAATTTGAGATTATAATACTTCTTTCCTGGTGGCTGCATATTTTATGCTTTTTTAATGAAGATTTTTAAGCAATGTTAGTTAAAATATTACCTACCAGATATTAATATTTTCAAAAATAAGAATTACTGTTCAATTAGTTTTCTCTATTAAATGACACATATAAGTCTTCCGTTGTTTCTTAGATCATAATTTTAAAAGCAAAATTACCAGAGAGGAGCAATGATATTATAAGACAGTAGAATTTTCACATTTTTCATAGTGCATCATTTGAAATATTCAGTGACAAAAATACTAAATCTATTTAGAAAAGAACCTCTATTACTTTTTCCTTTTCCTTATTAAAACAATCCTACAAATACAAAATTTTCATGCATAAGTTTCAAGACCAGTAATTTTCCATGTATTCCTCTATAATCTGAATTTGACGATTTGACCTAATGAGAAATATATTACCCAGAAAACTAAGAAACTGTTGGTACCTAAAAAAAAGTATCATTGAAAGACTGAGCAGAACACACTACTCCTTAACTGAATCCATAACAAGAACACATCTTTCTTTGGATCAATTGCAAAGTGGAACACACATGTAACTCCAGCCACTGGGACCATTGAGTTTCCAGGATTGCAATTTTAAGGCCAGCCTTGAGTAATTTAGCAAGGGTCTAAGCAAAATATTGAGAACCTATCTCAAACTAAATATAGTAAAGGACTGGGGATGTAGTTCAGTGACTCAGTGGTTAATCACAGCAGGGTTCAAAAACTGACCATAAATTAATAGTAATTTATGGGTATAAATATTGACATGTACAGCTCATTTGAACACTTATTTAAACATGCTGTATACTTTCAATGTGTTTTTAGAGGCTAACCAACTCACTAAAATGTCTTAAAACTGCTAGAAATTTTTAAAAACTATATTTTGTCATTTTTGGAATCATGATATGTAAAAATTATTTTATTATACAGAATTTGTTCAAAGCTGTTTAAAAGCTTACTGGAAACTCTTTTTTAAAAACAATATATATACTTATATATACACACACACATATATATATATATATATTATCAGGTACATTATGGTAATTCAGTACATGTTTATAATTTGTAGTAATCATACCATAATAATTATTTTCATCTCTTCAACTATTAATTGTTTTTATGTATCAGGAATTTCATTTTGTAACACATTTTAAGTTGCTACACTAGTAGTTACCTTACTCTGCCAAAGAAGTATCAGAAACAATTTCTCCACTTGGTTCTTGGTGCCCCTTACCATCTGTCCTCTCTCTCTTCTTACCATTCTCTGGGGATCAACTTCTACTAGATTTCCTTAGTGTTTTCTTCAAATATATGAGAACAAGTGGTGTTTCTCCCTGTGTACTAGGCATATTTCCCTTAATATAAAGAAGGTTATTGGTCAATTTTTTATGGTAATGTGCATATCACAGAAAATTAAATATTTTGTTTATTTTTGTTCCAACAGCATAGTTTTATTGATTTTTTAGATACACATAACAGCAGCATGTATTTTGAAATATTATACATACAAGGGTGCAACACATTATGTTAGAGGCCATATCTGGTTTCATTCTTCTGGTTCAACTGTGATACTTCCTAAGTATGCAGGTCAGAGGCAGTAAGCACATTCATACTATTGTGAAAATATTTACCATCCATCTCTAGCACGTTTTCTTCTTCTTATACTATCCCTTTGTGGCTATCAAACAAGAACTCCTCACAAACTTCTTCCTCAGCTTCTGGTAGCTCTCATTCTATTTTCTGTGTTTATGAATTTTAATTCTCAGATACACCTTCAAAATTAGTGCTTTAGAGCATTGGATAATTTGTAAGTGATATGTCACTTGCAATAATGTATTCAAGTCCACAAATTACTCCCTCAAGAATTTATTAATTTTTGTTCCTGGTTGAATAATATTCCATGGTATGTCCAGGCCATGTTTTGCTTACAGATTTATATTCTTTTGGACATTGACTTGTTTTCATCAGAGGTTATACTTAATAATGGTACTATGAGCATATGACAACCGTGTCCATACATTAAATTATTTTTATTAGATCAGTGAAAGGACAATTGATGAATTAGTTAGTAATTTATGGCTATAAATATTGACATGTACAGCTCATTTGAACACTTATTTAAACATGCTGTACACTTTCAATGTGTTTTTAGTGGCTAACCTAGGTCATGAAGGTAACACCTGCCTCATAAGTGTCATGTGCTCACACCAAACCAATATTTTGGACACTTGTATTATCTCATGAAGGTAAATAATTGACATTTCTATGATATATTTGTTATTCACATGTTTCAAAGTAACAGATTTAATAAAGCATGCATATCTGTATATTCACTTAATTCAGACAGCATATACTTTATGCCATGATTTATTGTTCAGAAGCCAGTGAATTGACATATTCAGAGAACTTGTATAGATATAAGACGTTATATTTGTAGTTTGATCAAGAGTTAAATTTGTACTACCCTCACCAAAAAAGATTTGAAGATGTTAATATTTCATTTTTTCAGTACAGATTAGCAGTGAAGTATTGGTTGTGCCATAGTCATTAGCTGTCATCATTTGGATAGAAAAACAAACAGGGTCATGTTTCCATATAGTTTATCAGAAGGATAAGATGGGGTCCAAACTGTACATGAGCATAAAGAAGCTTGTGAGCAGCAGGATGATGGAGGTGGTCCTCTCTACATGGGATGTGATTGCAGAGAAAGACTGGTGCTGTGAAGGTGCTTGAAATGCTGCTTATGCCTACATAAGAGAATCACCATGTACCCATTATAGAGAGTCATGAGTCCTATAAGAAAGACATCCCAGAATACACCTAATGTAGAAAATAAATCCCTGAGGAAGTAACTATTTCATACAATTGTACAGGATTGAGCAATAAATACTAGACCATGTGAGAACACATTGGGGAAAACAGTAGAAGATATTAATAAGCTATCACTCAAGGATATGTACAAGACCACAGGAAAACAAGGGAACACAGGCTATGATGTGGCAATTTGTGCTTGAACTTTGTCAAGCAGTAGGATCTGGGACTGAGAATGATGACCTGGAGGACACTCAGGATGCAGGTGGCACAAAGGGAGAATCCCCTTGAAAACCAATGCAAGTAGATTATTGATTTGTATTTGATGTCATCCCCAAAATTCTGAGACACAAAAGCATTTGTAACTATGTATCCCAAAATTGCCATTATTACTGTGTGGATTAGGACAAAGAGACCAATGAGGAGTTTAGTGGGCTTGAGCCTGTGATGCAGAAGGAATGTGAAGATGTGAAAGAGAAGAAGGATAGTGTTGGCCAAGAGTCCAATGTCAAATTTAGAGAGAAATGCATTTCTTAGACTAATAAAATAACATGGTTGGTATTTTTCATCTCTTGGTTAAGGAATCCTGGAATATATATCTTAGGAGTAAACAAAGAAAAAGCCTTTATTTCAAATAGTATTATCTTCATGAATCACAGTCTGTACAATTACCATCAGGAAAATGTAAGGATTCACCTCAACACACCCCTTTTCCACCTCAGCACTCACATCTCTTTCATATCTTCCAGTTGACATTTTCCTATTGTTACTCAATAATATCTGGATTATGTATCAATTGTGGAGCTCACACTGTATATCAGCTTTCCAATCCATTCAAAACTACTACTTATTATTGAATGTGGTTCTCTGTTGTACTCTAATCTTGAAGTGCTCTGAGGTAGTATCTTACTTGGTTTTCTTCTTTTTCTTCTTATTTAAGCCCCATATACATATTAAATCTCTACAATTTTTGTTGACTTCAAATAGGAATATTGCATAATACTAGAGAATTCCAGTTCTCTTAAGAAATGAATCTCAATGGAGCAATAATATACTTGGGTATATTATTTTGTTGCTATCTGTATACTCACTTATTACAAGCACTAATATCTTTCATAAATTAACTGATTCAACTTTGAGAGTCATTCACTCTATAACACATTGTTTGAGTTTGCATCTGTGATCTTCAATTGAATACAAGTGTGACCTTGAGCAGTTTATGGTGCCATACACTGATCAACTAATCTGTAAAATATGGTCAGTCATCTTTCCTTAATTGTATATGTATTATGTGTGCAAGAAGATAAACTAGTAAATGTCAAAGTGTTTATGACATGTAATGACCTCTACATATATTGATCATTATTTTTATTATGCCATTCCTCATACCTTTGATTTGGGAGATTTAATTTAGTTATTTTAACAATGACTACCTCTGTTACTCTCTCAATAAATTTTCACAATTTTAGAACATTTTCTCACTCTCTGTTGACAGATCATTGCTGGTATTTTAGGAAAATTTTTAATACACATTGTAGCTAACCAAGTTATACAAAAATTTTTATCATCACCAGAATAACTATACTAAGTACACCAAGTCCAGTAATCCAATATTAGCAGGAACATATTCTCTGTTTTCTACTCAGTCATCTAGAAGCAGGGTAGTAAATAAAGTCACAGTTAAACTAAAACCTGAGTTAAAAACAAAAATTTGACCCAAGTCTGAAAGATAATTCTCCAAAAGAAGTCCAATTATCACCTGCATAAAGTAAACAATTTTTCAGTTAAGAGGTCCAAGCATAAACTTGATACAGAAAAATTTTCATTGACCTACCAATGTAATGTTTTCTATACAAGGCATATTTGTGTTTTAATTCAAGTGTCTTAAAATGTAGGTATGTATTTTCAATAATTTCCAACCATATATTGATAAACAAAAGTCAGAAAATCATCCATAGGGGGCTGTCATTTTATCACTCTTTAGAACATGTAGATCTATAAGTCAAGATATTAACAGAAACCAGAAAAGTGAAATATTTATAAACATGGGAAAAAAGATTTGAGAAGATGTAGATAATTAGTTAAAATATTGAAGTGTTGAATTTTGGTTATTTTTATCTTTAATTGAAATCTATTATTTGTGTGGAGAGTCATCCATACCTAGCAGAATCAGAATTGATTGAGCCATGGGATACAGAGGTCTGACTTACAGGAACTGGAAGCCATGATACATTGTTGTAGGTATCCTAAGGAGTAAGTGCCTCTGTGTTGGAGTGTGTTAACTTCTGATTGATATGCTAGTTCCCAAAACAATTGTTTTTCCTAACTCTACCCCATCCTTTTCCTCACAGAAGAAGTCAGTCCCTTGTGGTCTTGGCCCCATTACCTGTGTGACTATAAATAAAGGAGTGGTGGGCTACTCCATGTTGTTAGAAGCAAGATCTGGTATGGCCTGATCCATCATGC
>JAHUXG010008658.1:0-33896 GCA_020740815.1 Sciurus niger
TTCGGCTCTGATTTTAACTATTTCCTGTCTTCTCTACTACTTTTGGTATTGGTCTGCTCTTCTTTTTCTAGTGCTTTGAGCTGTAGTGTTAAGTCGTTTATTTGTTGATTTCTACTTCTTTTTTTGAATGCACCCCATGAAATAAATCTTCCTCTAAGTACTGCTTTCATAGTGTCCCAGAGATTTTGATATGATGTGTCTTTGTTCTCGCTTACTTCTAAGAATTTTTTTATTTCCCTCCTATGTCTTCTGTTATCCATTCATCATTAATAGTGTAAATTATTTAGTCTCCAGGATATTGGAAAGTTTCTGTTTTATTCTGTCATTTATTTCTAATTTGCAATCCATTATGATTCTGATAGAGTACAGGCGTTATCTCTATCTTCTTGTATTTGCTAACAGTAGCTTTGTGGCATAAAATATGGTCTATTTTAGAGAAGGATCCATGTGCTGCTGAGAAGAAAGTGTATTCATTCTTTGTTGGATGGTATATTCTATATTTGTCCGTTAAGTCTAAATTGCTGATTGTGTTGTTGAGATCTATAGTTTCTTTATTCAATTTTTGTTTGGACGATCTATCCAGTGGTGAGAGAGGTGTGTTAAAATCGCCTAGTATTATTGTGTTGTGGTCTATTTGATTTCTGGAATTGAGAAGGATTTGTTTGACGTACGTGGATGAGCCAATGTTCGGGTCATAGATATTTATGATTGTTATGTCTTGCTGATTTATGCTTCCCTTAAGCAGCATGTAATGTCCTTCTTTATCCCTTCTGACTAGTTTTGGTTTGAAGTCCACATTATCTGAGATGAGGATGGATACTCCAGCTTTTTGGCTGTGTCCGTGTGCATGGTATGTTTTTCCCCATCCTTTCACCTTTAGTCTATGGGTGTCTCTTTCTATGAGATGAGTCTCTTGCAGGCAGCATATTGTTGGATTTTTCTGTTTAATCCAGTCTGCCAGTCTGTGTCTTTTGACTGATGAATTCAGGCCATTGACATTCAGGGTTATTATTGTGATATGATTTGTATTCCCAGTCAATTGACTCATATTTTTTTTTGACATGATTTGGTTTCTCCTTTATTTGGCTATTCCTTTAGGCTAGCGCCTCCTGTTGCTGATTTGCATCGTTGTTTTTCATCTCTTCCTCATGGAATATTTTGCTGAGAATGTTCTGTAATGCTGGCTTTCTTTTTGTAAATTCCTTAGCTTTTGTTTATCATGGAAGGATCTTATTTCATCGTCAAATTTGAAGGTAAGTTTTGCTGGGTATAAGATTCTTGGTTGGCATCCATTTTTTTTCAGGGCTTGGTATATGTTTCCAGGCCCTTCTAGCTTTTAGGGTCTGGATTGAAAAATCTGCTGATATTCTTATTGGTTTCCCTCTGAATGTAATTTGATTCTTTTCTCTCACGGCCTTTAAAATTCTGTCTTTATTTTGTATGTTAGGTATTTTCATAATAATGTGCCTTGGTGTGGGTCTGTTGTAATTTTGTATGTTTGGAGTTCTATAAGCCTCTTGTACTTGGTTTTCCATTTCATTCTTCAGATTTGGGAAATTTTCTGTTATTATTTCATTGAATAGATTGTTCATTCCTTTGGTTTGTTTCTCTAAGCCTTCCTCAATCCCAATAATTCTTAAATTTGGCCTTTTCATGATATCCCATAGTTCTTGGAGATTCTGTTCATGATTTCTTACCATCTTCTCTGTTTGTTCAACTTTGTTTTCAAGGTTAAATATTTTGTCTTCAATGTCTGAGGTTCTGTCTTCCAGGTGTTCTATCCTATTGGTTATGCTTTCTATGGAGTTTTTAACTTGGTTTATTGTTTCCTTCATTTCAAGGATTTCAGTTTTTTTTTTTTTCAGTATCTCTAACTCTTTATTGAAATGATCTCTTGCTTCCCGTATTTGGTCTTTTAACTGTTGATTGGTGCGATCATTTAATGCCTGCATTTGCTCTTTCATCTCCTCCTTCAATGCCTGCATTTGCTCTTTCATCTCCTCATTAGCTTCCCTGATCGTTTTAATTACGTACATTCTGAACTCCCTTTCTGACATTTCTTCTGCTATGCTGTCATTGGGTTTTATTGATGTAGTATCTAGGTTTGTTTGGGACATTTTCTTCCCTTGTTTTCTCATAATGGTCAGTTGTCAGTGGGACCCTGAGATATTGCAGTTTTCCACTATTGGCTTATAGTGTCCCAGTAGATTTCCAGTGTATCACCTCCCAGCCTTCAGTAGCCTGATGTCTTGGAGGAATCTGATAAAGCAGCTCATTCGAAGAAAACTGCCCCTAGCCCCCTACTGGTTCCACGTTTTGGAACTGGCTCTGTGCAGAAATGCTCTCACTGTGGGCCTGCACCGTGCAGCTGGCCGTGTGGGAAGAGCCCACTGCCGGAGTGTGGAAGACTACCTTGGGAAGACTCTAGCTGCCCTGCCCGGCTCCGCTAAGCCACCTCTATCTGGGCCTGCCACCCGGGCTGAGCTTTACCCAGTGGGCAGACTCACCCGTGGCTCTATTTCAGTCCGAGTCTCTCTATGCCTCCCCCTCTTAGCTCCTGGGTTCTGGAGCGACCGGGGTGCAGTCTCCCTCTAGGCCGCCATCTTGGATCTCCCCGTGAAGAGAGCCCGCAGCCGGAGTGGGGCAGAGCCACCTGAAGATGGTCTCCGGCTGCCCTGCCCTGATCCCTGAGGCTGCTTGCAGATTGAGGCTCTCCGCTGGTTCTTTGCAGGAGTACACTGCACTGCAGCGGCTCCGGGACTCGGAGCCTGCTCTGGTCAGAAAGGCTCCCACTAGCGGGCCAGTTCCCTTCCGAGAACCTGGAGAAGCTGGCTGTGTGGGCGGGGCCCACCGCCGGAGTGCGCAGGGCTGCCTGTGGATGACTCTAGCTGCCCTGCCCGGCTCCGATAAGCCACTTCTATCTGGGCCTGCCACCCGGGCCGAGCTTTACCCAGTGGGCAGACTCACCCGTGGCTCCACTTCAGTCCGAGTCTCTCAATGCCTCCCCTTCTTAACTCCTGGGTTGTGGAGCGACTGGAAGTGCAGTCTCCCTCTAGGCCGCCATCTTGGATCGCCCGTGAAGAGAGCCCGCAGCCGGAGTGGGCAGAGCCGCCTGAAGAGGTCTCCGGCTGCCCTGCCCTTATCCCTGGGGCTGCTTGCAGATCGAGGCTCTCCGCTGGTTCTTTGCAGGAGTACACTGCGCTGCAGGCTCCGGGACTCGGAGCCTGCTCTGGTCAGAAAGGCTCTCACTAGCGGGCCAGTTCCGTTCCGAGAACCTGGAGAAGCTGGCTGTGTGGGCGGGGCCCACCGCCGGAGTGCGCAGGACTGCCTGTGGGTGACTCTAGCTGCCCTGCCCGGCTCCGATAAGCCACCTCTATCTGGGCCTGCCACCCGGGCCGAGCTTTATCCAGTGGGCAGACTCACCCGTGGCTCCACTTCAGTCCGAGTCTCTCAATGCCTCCCCTTCTTAACTCCTGGGTTCTGGAGCGACTGGGGGTGCAGTCTCCCTCTAGGCCGCTATCTTGGATCGCCCAGTCTAAATATTTACATGAGTTCTTTTTTTGACATGAGGGAGAGCCTGGGCAATGTACTCGTTTGAAAAGGCTTCCATAGCAGTGACACTGCTGGCTGAGTTCACAATGGAAATTTATTTTCTCACTGACAGGAGGCTAGAGGTTGAGTGATAGGGCATCTCAGTGATAGGGTTGAGTGATAGCAGAGTGGGTTCCTCTGGAAGCCTTTCTTGTGGACATGCAGATGGAGCTAGATGGCTTCTCCCAAATTCTTCTCATGATCTGCCCTCTGTGTTTGTCTGTGTCCTAATTTCTTCTTCCTCTTCCAGCTCAGTCTCCTTCTTGTCCTCTGTCTCCATCTCTTTCTCCTTCCTCCATTTCTCCTTCTTCTTTTCTTTGTTTAAGACAGGGCCTCACTGTGTTGTGGGCTCCAGTCCTCATTCCCCATCAGCTTGGTGGTTCAGGCATAAGCCACCAAACTGTCTTTAGTTTCATCTCTCACAAGGATGCCTATCAGTTTGGATCCAGGCTCACCCTAAAGACTGTGTTCTAACTTGATTACCTTTTCAAAGAATGCTCTCTACCTGCAGCTATGTTCTGTGGTATTGCATTTGACAATTTAACACAACTTGTGTATTCTCGCTGGTTCTTCATACTTCATTCTGCAGTGAGGTTCCATCATGTTCCTGCAGGGGACTGAGAACTCTGGGGAGGGAGGGGGAAATGCAGAAATCCTCATGCAGCAGCTTCCCAGTCCCCATGTTTCGCCATAAAACTACCAAATATTTTAAAGTGGAGCCACAGAGATGGTGTAATTAACAACAGCAATGGCAACACACAAGCACCCAAGCCCCTTTCCAAGAATTGAGGTTTGTTTGGAAGAGGGATTGAACCAGTGGTGCTTGACCACTGAACCATATCCCCAACCCCTTTTATGTTTTGTTTTCACATGGGGTCTTGCTGAGTTGCTTAGGGTCTCTGAAGCTGGCTTTGGATTTGTGATCCATATGACTCAACCTTTCTAGCCACTGGGATTATATGCCTGGCTTTTTTCTATCTGCTGCAATCATTTTAAATGAAGTAATAAAATAAGTAGCATACATATTGACCTTCCATTCCTCCTCTTTCCTTCCCAAGGCATGCATCTGGAATGAGATTGTGTCCAATATGGATAGCTCTGAGTCGCATGTGCAGTCATAAATAAAAGCAGTAATTATAACAACCAGCAGTTATAGAATGTAGAATCCCATTGTCTTCTAACAGTACAGTGGAATAGTCTAGTATGTGAGATGAAGGAATAAATATATCAACATTAATCAATACAACAAATGCTTCAGCGTACCAATTGTAAATGGTGCACATAGTAGTGTTCTCTTCACATAAAGCTCTTAAAGTGCAATATAATGCAGTTACTATCAGGAAGAACAATATCAGGCATAATGAGAAGTTCAGGAGAGTCATGTCTATAATGTTAGTGTGGGGTTTCCTGGGAGAAGAAAAGAAATAATCATAGTAATACACACAATAAATAAATACAAACATAGTAATCATTGTAATAAAAATAACTAAAACGGATGAGAAACTGTGTGTATGTTATACTATTAACTCATGGTTGCTGCCCTTCCTGTTTGTCTGGGCTTAATCATGATGAGTAATCCCAATGAAAATGTATGCCTTTGTGTAGATTCAAAAATATTCAAAAATTTTGCATGGAGTAGAATTTATTCATATAATTTTCCTAGTTTAATTATTCATAATTTTGGTCAAAGTCATTTCATTGCTTTGCATATTATCCTATGTCAAGGTCAGATGAATATTGTTATGAATAATGTTTCTTTCCTTCCTTAATTTCTGCAAAACCTGTATTCCTAGAGGTGGCATCAGCACAGAAACTCCTTCCTGAAATCTGATTCACAAGGTAGAGATGTTGTCCCCTCTTCAATACATCACTCCAAGAGCTGAAAACCATTATGTGCTGTTGCTCATGAACACACACATGTGCACCCACACACACAAACACCCCACACCCCCACCCACGCTATTATTCCACAACAGGGGACAGGACAGGTCAGCAGGAGAGTCTGGGCTGCCCAGGATTGTGCTGACTGCTTCACTCACAGTACTCATTTCTCATCATTGAAACGTCCCCAGGAAGTTTTTCCTTAATTGGGATACAATTGCACAAATACAAAGTTCTGTGTTTTTAATGTGTGCAGTGTGGTGGTCAGAGATGTACACACTGTGTAATGACCACTACACGGAGACTGCTGAGAACGTCTGGCAGTCAACTCACCACATACAGATGAGGACACCCAGCTTCTCAGCCAGTTTAACATTGTCCCCATCCATAAAGCTGATGCAGGAGGCTGGATTAAATTCAGACCTGCAAGTCTGGTATTATACCAAATTGTAACAGCTGACATAGCCACTTCTCTTTCCCATGAGAGGAAGACTGCTGCTGCCCAAGGATGCTCCTGTCAGGAGGCCTGATTATCCACATCCACAGTTTATTACACTTATCATCTGAAGATTAAAATAAGTAGTTTTTTGTTTCTGTCTGTTTCCATAGGGGTACTTGCATGCTACTTTTTTTTCCATTTAGTTATTTTTCTGTTTGCTTGCTTACTTAATGATTTGCTATCTATCTCATTAAGTGAAGAATTCCTCACAGGAATACATAAAGAATGTAGTCTGTAAAAATAAAAAAAATAATTAAAAAAATGTCATCCATATACTCCCTCAAATCTCTTGAAATTAATTGCTGAAGCAGATTGCTCAAGTTTCCAGGAAGAGCCATTGAGTTTCAGAGTGATGGGAACAGTGCATAGTATTTGCATGTATCCATTTGGGTGGATGCTCTCTTGCTACATCAGTTAATGGATAGAAGAAGGCATAACTTGAACGCAAGAGAAAACATGGGACTTTGTTCAGGAAGCTACTATTACAGCTATAAAGGGAGATTAAGAAATCTGACAGCTTGATTAGCAATGTGGATCCATACTACCTGTAAGCTTTCCCAGAGACTGGTCAAAAGAACCAACTCCGCAGTCAGACACACTGACTGACTCCATCTGTCTTTGTCAAACACGACCTGTGCACGTGTGTCCTGGATCCTCCTGGGTTCAGGTGCTGGCAGTTCCATGAACCACTGTGCATGTAATTTCATGAGCTCTTCTGATGATCTGAGTCACGTCCCTGTTGGAGACTGTGGCTCCATAGGATATATTTGATAATTTCATTCTCACCTTTCTTTTTGTTTCAAAGTAGTGAAAAATTCTGTAGGCAAACCAATGCTTTATTCTTAGTTACAGGATCATCACTCAGTAAAGTGTCAAAGTGTTGATGACTGATGGAGTGGAAGTGAGTTTAGGCAGGAGAGCAGGAAATAGAGGGGGACAAGGAGCATATAATAACCTTTTCATATCCTCTCATGTTCACTGTGCACATTGAGGGAGGGAATTGTTTTTCTTAAAGCAAATATTAATCCTTAGAGATATAACAGTCATCTGCTTTATGTATTTTCTTGTATTTTTTTTAATTTATTTTTTAGTTGTCCATGGATCTTTCATTTATGTATATGTGGTGCTGAGGATTGAACCCAGGGCCTCACACATGCCAGGCAAGTGCACTACCACTAAGCTCCAGCTCCAGCCCCAGTTTATTTATTAAAAGACAGATTGCTGGTGCCCACTCCCTGAGCTTATCATCAGCAAGTCCACAGTGGTGTGAAGAATTTTCATTTCTACCTAGTTCCAGTGAGATAGTGTTGCTGTTTCATCCAGAAACCATTCATTTTCTTTTCTTTTCATCCCATATTTTCTCTAAGATCCACCAGCAACATAGAACCCATGAATCAAACACTTGTTATGGAATTCCTTCTCCTGGGACTGACAGATAACCCAGCACTGCAGCCCCTCATCTTCAGCCTCTTCCTGTCCATGTACCTGGTCACCATCTTGAGAAACCTGCTCATCATCCTGGCCATCAGCTTTGATTCCCACCTCCAAACTCTCATGTACTTCTTCCTCTCCAACCTGTCCCTCAATGACATCTGCTTAAGCACAAGCATAATCCCTAAGATGCTGGTGAACATCCTGAGACAGAACCAGATGATCACCTACACAGGCTGCCTCACCCAGATTGGCTTTGTCCTAGTGTTTTTATACATGGAAATTTTTCTTCTTGCAGTCATGACTTATGACCGCTATGTGGCCATTTGTCACCCACCGATGTACACAATCATCATGAAGCCCTCACTCTGCTTTCGTCTGCTTCTGGTCTCCCAGCTCATCAGCACCACAGATACCCTCCTCCACACTCTGATGCTGCTGCGGCTGTCCTTCTGCACAGACCTGCAGATCCCTCACTTCTTCTGTGAACTTGCTCAGGTCATCAAGCTGGCCTGTTCTGATGCCCTCACTGATGACATTGTAATACTTGTTGCAGTCTGTCTATTTGCTGGTGCTGCCATCTCTGGGATCATTTTCTCTTATGTTCACATTGTGTCTTCTGTCTTGAGAATGCCCTCATCAGAAGGGAAGCATAAAGCCTTTTCCACCTGTGGGTCTCACCTGTCTGTTGTCTCCTTGTTCTATGGGACATATTTTGGGGT
Source organism: Sciurus niger (assembly GCA_020740815.1). Lineage (NCBI taxonomy): Eukaryota > Metazoa > Chordata > Mammalia > Rodentia > Sciuridae > Sciurus > Sciurus niger. The sequence goes on from JAHUXG010008658.1 coordinate 8,125, forward strand.
GTACTTTAGCTCTGCAGTGACTGACTCTCCCAGGAAGACTGCAGTGGCCTCAGTGATGTACTCTGTGGTCCCTTAGGTGCTGAACCCCTTTATCTACAGCCTGAGGAACAGGGAAATGAAGAAGATCTTGAGGAAGTTCATTGGAAAGACAGTTTCTCTTCTATGAAGTACCACTGATTTGGATTTGGGCTTCAAGAGTGGGTCACAGTGGTAGGACTCCTGGGGCACAAATACCTGACTCTGATCACTACATTTTTCTAAAAGGATTGAACAAAATCATGACCATGTGCATTTTAAATTGACTTGAAACCTGAATGTTATTTTATCTTACTTGAGATATTTAACACATAATTTCAATTTTCCAAATAATTTTCTTTGCTTGGGTTTCAGAGAAGCAGAACTCCAACCTGCACAGTTTCATTATTTATAAAATTTCCATAATTTGATTACCTTAGTAGTTTCAGATACTTTTGTAATATTGGGATATTTCCTGTGAAGATGCCACCATTTCTCCAAGAAAAGGAAAACCTAACTTTAGTGTACTGAGACAACAAAAATAGTTGTTCATTCCAGTGATTTCAGAAATAAATGTGTAGTTTCAGGCATGTGGGCTTCACTGAGTCCTGCATGAGGTGGCCTCTTTCCAGGACGTCTGCTCCTCGGAGGCCTTGATGGTCACAGCAGATGCAGATAGTTTGTCTGGACTTTCTTCCAGAGACATAAAACAGAGTGTCCTTCCCTTGTCCCATGGGTGACAGCCCTCTGCACAGAGTCACGCAGAAGACAACTGTGTCTTAAGTTATATGGTGGCTTCAAAATGAGGCTTGCCTATGCTAAAGCCCCTCACTTGTGAACATGGACCTAAATGATAAGAGGGGGAATGTTATTCATGTTGAAAATGTTTTTGGGGGAGAATGATCTTTTTTTCCAGATTATGTAGTCAGGCCTTAAATATAATTTCATTCTTCCAAGATTGACAGCAGTAGACACAGAAATGAGATCCATGCAGCCATTTTTGTTCCAGTAGGAGTTTGGAACTCTGGGTTTTGTGCATCGTTATCTGTGGGTGGTGAGAGTGGAGGATATTTGGGTGTCATGGGGGATAGGAATGAGTCAAGCAGGTGGCAGTCATATGTGATAATGGCACAATGAGACCCATGACTCTGTATGATTCATATGCATTGAAAATAAGGATATTTCCACTGAGCATGTGTCTTTTTTTAATACATAAACGATGTTCTATTTAGCTGGAAAGTCAATGCTATTTTAGATCTCTGTGTTACTAATATTCTTTTACTTATGTGTGTGGTTCCTTTTGTATCAGGTTTGCAGTGTCTAGTGGAGGAAGAAAGCTCAGTTTTAGCATGCTTCCTTATGTCGACTTTTTTCCTAAAGGTTTTAGGCTCAGTGATTCTTGACATTAAAGAATTTGGATTTTTGCCTTTTCATTTAATGCATGAAACCTCCTGAAGTCTATTTTTGCATTCTAGGTATGACAGAAATCCATATCCTTGTTCACCTCCAATTCAGTAATATGTAAGCTGTTCGATAAATTGCTGATGTTTTTCTGGAATCTCTTATTGAAACAATAAGATTATCAAATCTCTCTCTGCACTATGTCTTATATGTTAATTATTTTAGCAACCCTCCTCCTACAATTAATTTGGTTGTGGTAACAATCCTCAGCACCTTTTTAAAAATTACAACCTAAAGGTACCTCATATGAATAGGTTAACAGATTTTCTGCTAATTTGCAATTTCCTGCAGCAGCAGTGATAACAAACATACATAATTTAAATTTGTGGTAGTGATGAGAAAATATATGTATTGAAGCCAAGAACACGAAATTTGGAAAGACTGGGAATGAAATTCTACAAAGATAGTGAAGCATACTTACATTAAGTACTTTAAAAAACTGGTTAAGAAATATTTGATATAATAATAAAAACTGGATCACCTATCTCTGAGCCATGGAATGAATTATCCCTTATTGTTCATGGTTTTCTTTTGGGGGGGGGATAAAGTGTGTGCAATAGCCCTTGTTTATACAGGAGATAGATAGATATCACTAAAATAAAATTTATTTTTTGTTATGATTAGTTTAATTCTTCCTTAAATAATTATTTAGGGACAGGGTTACCTTAAAATTGGTTGAGAGCTATCTGATAGTTGTCATTATTCTCCAGGAAGAATTAATTGAGGGTCACTCTTGTATTCTGAATAAAAAGCAGGAATAGATCTTCCATATCTCTAGCAAGATTCTGGGAAAGCTCGTCTGAGATGGTCTGTTGTGTAGCTGTGTTAAAGGTGATGATGTTTCGGAGCAAGCTGGCGTGGGTTTTATACATTGACATCGTTTTCAAAAAATATGCTTTCAAGGGGAAAAGAAGTACCTAGGAAAAAAATGGGTCCCGTCCAGTACCAAGGACAGGTGCACCCAGATGTGACTGGCACTTGAGTCAGGTGTGAGCAGAGAAAGGGGAAGGGCAAGGTGTCAAACTCATGGTATTACCAGGACAGAGATCAGCCAGCCCCAAGTTGAGAAAGGTAAAGGATTTGTCAAGACACTTCCTCAGCTAGTAGTGCTCATAACCTTACAGAGTGAAGGCCACACTCACGAATGTGGGCTCCCTGCTAGGCTGTGTGTGCTCATCAAATGTCTAACTTTCCAGCCCCCCCAGAAGCTGTGCTTTGTCAGTGTTCTTTTCTACTTTGCAACGTTCTCTCTCCTTCCTCTCCAGCAGTTGCACAAGCAGTATGAACACCTCTCTTAGGACACCTTACCTTTCTCATCCTACAATACAGCTTAAGACACACTAAAGATTGCTGCTGATTTCTTTAGGTCTTTAAATCTTTGCATATTTCATCTTCTTCTAACTTCTTTGTTTTGGAATAAATGTGCAACATATCACCTTGAGGAGAGGAGCTTAATCTTCAAAAATTTTTAAAAAAAATTGTTCTAATTAGTTATATATGACAGTAAAATGCATTTATGTATTTTGACAAAGCATACATAAATTGAGTATGATTTCTCATTTTTCTGATTGTACATATTGTAGGATGACATCAGTCATGTGGTCATATATGTAAATGAGGTAATAATGTCTTTAACTTACAATTGATAAGAATGGCTCATTAAAATACGTCACTTTTGAGTAGGATCTGTTTCTTTCATTTGCTATTTTATGAAAAAATGATCAACATTCTTAGAAATCAGGGAAAATGCAAATCAAAACTACACAGAGATTTCAATTCGCTCCATGTATAATGTCAATCATCTAGAATACAAATAATAATAACTGGTGGGATATGAGGAAAAATAACACACTTCTACATTATTGGTGGGATTGTAAAATAGTACAACTATTATGAAAATAAGCATAGATATTCCTCAAAGGAGTGAGAACAGAACCACCACATGACTCACTATTTCTCACCCCAGTATTCATCCACAAGTATTCAGACAGGCATCCTGTAATGATTCACACATGCCCATGCTTATAGCAGTACATCCCAGAGGAGGTTTTCATCAAAAGATGAACAGATAAAGAAAATGTGGCATTTTAACACAATTGAGTTTTATTCAGTAATGAAGAAGAATGAAATTATGTTATTTGCAAGAAAATGTATAGAGCTTGAGAGCCTCATGCAAGATGAAATAATCCAGACTCAGAAAAGCAAGGATTATATGCTTTATGAAAGTATCTAATGAAAATACGAAGGAGACCAGTAGAGCAGAGCAAGGGGACTGGGGTGGGAGGAAGAAAGGAAGAGGGGATATATTGGGTAATGAAACAGACTTAATTATGTATGTGCATGTATGAGTATAGACCAAGAAGTCCACCATTATATATAATTTTAATAAACCAATAAATGATCAAAAGAAATAAATTCACAAGATAAGCATAACACCCAAGCCTTCTGGAAAGCATGTTCTCAGGTCCTGACAGTGGGTCCTGTCTGAATGCTGATGCTTGCTGTGTACCATCTCTGGGGACAGGGACGTGAAGGTCTTGAGACCAGGATGGCTTTGGGGCAGCTTTCAGGTGGAAGCTCTCAGAGCACCTGATGGAACCTTGCTGACATGCCAGCATGCTCATCTGGCACTGACACTCAGAGGTCACTTCCTTATGTTGTAAGGTCAACTCCAAAGTCTGACACCCTGACTCCAAATGTGTGTGAATTTCCTTTTTAAAAGCCCCCCTATGGAACTCTCATTCTGCTCTGGCTACTGTCCTGTGTCCTCTTCCTGAAGGTGGAACTCCTGAAGACGTCCCCATTCTCACTACCTCCAGTTCCCCTCCCCTCCCTCCACTGAGGCCCTAGCCTGATTGTTCATCTTTCTGGCTCACAGTTGGCCTCACTTCTCACTGTTCTCTTCTCTGGAATTCAGTTTACTGTCTTCTGGGACTCGATGACACTCCCTGTCACAAATCCATCCATAAAGTCAACAGTGAGCTTTCCTGGCGTCTTGTTTGAAGAGTTTCCTGACATTTTTAGCAGTTCCACAGTCGTGCGTGTAGGCAGTGGTTGAGGCTTCAGTTCACCTGCACTGCTCAAGGGAGAAAACTCTGAAATGGACTGTGCACGTGTTGCTATTGAACACAGAACCGGTTGCAGAGTTTTGACTGGAATCAGTTGAATTGACTACACAACATGAAAAACCAAGGTCCAGGCAACATTCAGTGACTCAAGAAGAAACTCCTCTAGGTGTTGGCATTTTAATAGTACATCAACTATATTTACAAATACATTTTGTAGAGACACACACACACACACACACACATCAAAACTATGTTTCTACATCCAATAATAGAATCAGGGCAGAGATGGCTTTGCTTGTACCTAAAAAGGAAGACTGAAATTCAGTTAGAGCAGAGAGGTCCGACACGTGGGGTGCATAGAATGTGAGTGGGCAGAAAAAAGGGGCAAACAGTGGATAGGTAGGGGGTGAAGGGACTTTGCTGTTCTGAGTTCCTCCTTTCTAGATTATTGGTCTTTAGGGGTTCACATTGCCCTTGAACACAAAAAACAATACCTGTCCGTCTAATGAGGAGCTTTGGATATTGAGCCTCCAGGGACACAGCAACAGCAAAGACTCTGACTGACTCACTCCAGAGTCCTTCCCAGTCAGCAAGCCATGCCTTGAGGGTCCTTCAGAGATAATGTCTTTGGCATGGAGCTCAGTGCCTCACCTGGTCCCTCTGCCTTCATGAGGCCAGATCATCTGTGTGATCCAACATATAGGGGAGATGAGGAGATCACTCTACATTGATGCCAGTCAGGTAAGCCAAGGTCTCTCAGTCAATGCTTTGGAAACACGCAGGTGTCCACCAGTTTCTTCCTGGTGAAACTTAGGGAAATATGTGCAGAAGATGAATACCAACTGTCCTTACATACCTTCCCCTACATCAAGCAGGTTGAATATGATAAAGCACTCTGGCATTTACTTGCATTCTTGTGGTGGTTGGGGGACAGGGTTTGGTCGACTTCACCTTATCTTTCTTTCACATTTCTGGCTGTGAAGACGCTGGGGAAGGAAGTACAGACCCAGGAAGATCCAGTGGGTCTAACTCTTGCCTAACTCTTCAATGAACTACAGAATATTTTAAATTGTAATTATGGCAGACATACTATGAAAATAAATTTTAAAATGCTGTCATCTGCCCTTTCCCTGAGGTAACAGATGTTGGTGTTTTATTGTATCTGTTTTATTTATTTTGTCATGGAAAGAAATTCCAATGGGAAACTTCACTGTGAGGGTCCCATATAATGAGCCCTGTGCTGGCTTGTTTCTGTCCCTTCATTCCTCATCACTGCAAGGACCCCATGATGCTGTGCAGAGGAGGATGCTGAGGACCCCCTTGCAAAATAGTCCTGCTCATTAAGGAAGCAAGTACTCAAACCTGGACTCTAACTTTGCCCCAGATGTTTTATGACCTCAAGGTCTGAAGGAGATCTGTGTTGTACAGGGAGGTTCCTGCAAGGACACCAATATCAGCGTTATCTTTGAAGTCTCATTTTTCTAAGCACCAAAAATCAGTTGCCATCATCACACTTTTAAGCAGCACATGCTTTTCAGTTTACTTCTCTTTCAATATTTTACAAATTGCTGCCATCTAATATCTTGGGGAAGAACCTCCTTAAGCATGAGACAGACTTCATGGCTTTATTCTTGCCTTTCTATTTTAAGGTATAGCATAATTCTGAGACAATAAAGCCAAGTCATTTCTATTCATTCTCAGCACTTCCTAAATCATGAGAGCAAGTTGGTGCTCAATACACACTGACCAGAGTAGGTGTGCACCTGGAGGAAGAAAAGGGAGAGAAAAGATGGAAAGCAGAGGTAAGTACAGGGAAGGATTTTGAATCTCACTTGCATTTGTAATACAGAAGAGAGTCTTTCCAGAGAAGCAATTATCAAACTTTAGAAGATGAGGGAGAGTTTGCTAATTTGTGGACTCTTTTCATAATTTAAATCATGATTTGTCAATCCTTGTCCCTGGAACTCATCATCTATAGGACTGGAGTGAGTTCCCGCCATTAACTTTTCTAACTAGTTCCCAGCTGATGCTGCTAATGCTGTGGTCCCAGAACCACGGATTTTATTGTGATGTCTCCCATCTTTACATTAGATTCATTGGTAGCATGGAAGCTGGAAAGCACACAGCTGTTTCAGAATTCCTCCTTCTGGGGCTGACAGAGGTCCCAGAACTGCAGCCTCTCATCTTTAGCCTCTTCCTGTCCATGTACCTGGTGACCATCCTGGGGAACCTGCTCATCATCTTGGCTGTCAGCTCTGACCCCCACCTCCACACCCCCATGTACATCTTCCTCTCCAACCTGTCCTTCACTGACATCTATAAGCACAACAACCATCCCCAAGATGGTAGCCAACATCCAAGGACAGGATCAGAGCATCACCTACACAGGCTGCCTCTCACAGGTCTGCTCTGTCTTGATTTTTGGTGGTTTAGAAAATGGTCTCCTTGCAGTGATGACCTATGACCGCTATGTGGCAATTTGTCACCCCCTGATGTACACAGTCATCATGAACCCCTACCTGTGTGTATTCCTGGTTCTCTTCTCCTTGTCTATTAGCACTGTGCATGGCCTGCTGCATGGTCTGATGGTGCTGCGTCTGTCCTTCTGCACAGCTGTGGAGTTCCCCCATTTTTTCTGTGAACTTGCTCAGGTCCTCAACCTGGCCTGTTCTGACACCCTAATCAATAATATTTTGGTTCATTTTCTGTTTACCATATTGGGTGCTAGCTCTGTCTCTGCAATCATTTTCTCATATACTCGAATTTTCTGATCTCTTTTGAGAATACCATCTACTGGCAAAAAGTACAAAGCCTTTTCCACCTGTGGGTCTCATCTCTTAGTTGTCTCCCTCTTCTATGGGACAGGATTTGGGGTGTACATTAGCTCTGTACTGACAGACTTTCCCGGGAATTCTGCTGTGGCTTCAGTGATGTACACTGTTGTCCCTCAGTTGCTGAACCCCTTTATCTACAGCCTGAGGATCAGAGACATGAAGAAGGCCCTGAGGAAAATAATTCATAGGAGAAAAATTTTTTGATATTGTCATCACATTTAAAGCAGGCATCTAGAATGTGTCCGTGTGCCTGTGTATGAATGAGGAGAGCATAAGCAACACCACATTAAGAGATGCAAAGGATATGCCTGAGGGGATTCCCACTCACACCTTCTGCTCTCATACATTCATGCAATCATACATGTACATAGGGAATAAGAATCAACTGCATCTTTTTATAATCCCTGTATGCATACATACAAAGCTTATTAGGTATATTTATTTAATAATCACCTCCTCTTGAGCTGTTAAATTGTTTCATGTATGAGTTCTGACTATGGGTTGTCTTTTGCATCAGCATGCTCTTGAGATTCCAGCCTGTTGCTGGGCGCAGCACTTTTCAATCACTGTAGTGCCATCTGGTTATATGCTGTGCAATGATATCACAAAATAAAGTGTGACGGTGACGCGGTGTTCAACAGTAAGCTTTCTGATGCTATGAATAAAGGTTTTTGAAAGGTCTCGTGTCCATCTCCTGGTGGAAATCAACAGAGCTTTCCACTTGCAGTGGAGTTACTGGGCATGAGACAGTTCCACTTCTCTTTTGGGTTGGTCCAAAGCCTCTTCCTAAGTGGTTAAACCAGCTGACGCAGTGTTAGGATGTTCCTGGGGTCCAAATCATGAACATTCTTTCATTTAGAAGGACACTCAAGTGGGTATTAAATAGTTAAATTCACATTTCTCTTGTGATGAGATTGAATGTTTTCTCAGATGTAACAAATCTTTTATTTCCCCCTTTGTGGGATATCTGTTATGGTATTTGTGTAGGACTGATGTTTCTTCTCACTAGTTTGTAAGAGTTCACAAAGCCAAGGATTCAGTTTTCTCTCTCGGAGGTGGAAGCTAGAGAGAAGTAAGACATTTCAAAAATGGTGTGGGGACCCAGCCATTATGGACACATATAATGCACCCATAAAGAAAAAAAGGGTGTGGGGGAATGTCTGGGAATGTATTTCCTGTTGCTGTGCATAGACTTATAATTTATATGGGCCAATCCACTGAATGTACCACCACAAACCATATAGGAAAAGGTAACATTTATTAAGACATGTAAAGTATACACAAAAGGAAAACCATCCCATGTAGCATACCAACTCAGCCCTGGAGAGACATCACGAGCATTTCTCAGCATACGTAACCAAAGAAAGCATTCTTGTCACCTTTGAGTTCTTCTCATCTCTCTTTAATACACTGGAGTAAACATATAAAGTTATTGTCTGGAGCCATAGGGCTCAGTGCCTTCAGTATGTTTGGTCTCCAGACCTGGATCTGGTCAGGAGCCAGGCCTTGAGAGCAGAAACCAGATGTCTTTAAATTTTCTTTGTTTTGTTCTCAGGCAGAGAGCTTATCTGTCCTTGAACAGGGGTACTGCCAGACCACTAAGTTTCTCATGCAAGTTGTTTACTCCTTGCCCTGTTTTCACTTTTTGAAAGCACTCTTAAACAAGACTCCAATTTTCTCTAAATGGAAGCTTATGAAGATAAAGGGAGGAGAGTGGAGTCGAGGTAGGAGGTGGAGGAGAGGGGAAGGAAGAGAGTGGAATGAAAGTCATCAAACTCCACTGTGTACATGTAAGAGTATGTCACTATGAATTCCACTTTCACGTGCAACTAAAACACAGCAATTAAAAAGATGAATCAATAGAAGGAAGACAAATATTGTAGGACAAGAATAGGGAGAGACAGGAGGGATAATGGGATACTATTTGGGACTGAAATGAGCAAATTATGTTTGTGAATTTATGAAAGTGAACCTTGCAAACATGTATAACTGTAATGTACTAATAAAAATAGGTATTCGCTTAATTGGGACATTTGTCATTTATAAGCATTGAAGATTTCATTATGAGTGTGTCTTGTACTTATACTTCATTTGTAATGTGGTTTAGGTGAACACAGTGCTTACATTAGGCAGAGTCAAATTCATAAATATTTTTGTGAGTGCTTTGATTGCAGTTGATCTAGACATTGTTCAGGAACCTATATTTACCTTGATGCAATGGCTTATAGTTTTTTCTTGTTATTTGAGGCAGGAATTCACCTAGAGTTTATTTTTATCTTTTGTGTGTGATTGGTGGCTGAATACATTTTCTGCCCCTCTTCTTTTTATGAGATAATACATTCATTAGTGGTACTCCCACTTCTTCAAAACATAAACTGTTCATTAATCTGTTTCCCTGTGGTTTCTCATTTCTGAATAGGAGGGCTAGTTTATCTTTGTACAACTGTAGCCTCTTTTAATTATTGCAACCAAAGAATCAGCTAATTTTTTTTTTGTTATAACCAGCAGGTCCCATTTTTTTCCCAATTTATCCTCAAAGGTATCACATATTAATTGCTTCTGTTATGATTTGCAATCTCCTGTGGCAATACTGATAATCAACCCAAGGTCTCAAATGTGAAAAAGAAAGAATATTAATACTTCTGTGAAAGTAGGAAAGGTTAATACTGAAATTCCAAACACAGAGTAAGCTGAGTTTTCCCTTCATGGTGAAAATACAATTGTTAGCTGCAGGTGGATCTTTATCCTGAAGACTTCCTTAGCACACAACTTCCAGAAACTCCTCCCCTTCCCTTCAGATTTCTTACATACACAAAGACTTTGTGAACGAGGACCATAATACTTTTAAATTTCCAATCTGAATACTTCTGTTTCTTTTCCATGACTTATTTTACTAACCAGAAACTCCAGTAGAATAATGAGCAGGAGTGAGGAGACCTAACATCCTTATTTTGTGCTTTACTTTCAGGGGAATCATCAGTCTTTCATTTTAAGCATGATGGTAGCTGAAGGATATTCATAGTGATCTTTTATAATTGAGGAAGTTTCCTCCTTTGTTTTAATCAGGAATAGATACTGGGTTGAAAGTTTTCAATAGTCATAACTATGAAAGAGTGAAAAATTTGAAAAACACATGAAAGACTTGAACAGAGGTCCTATAAGACTTTGATGGGGAAAATTATCTAAGAAAGTCTGAAAGTCTGGACACGTTTTGTGTGTGCATGAATGGGAAGAGTCAGAAATGCCAATGTTCTCAAATTAATAAACAAATTCATTGCCATGCCTACCAAAATGTCAGCAGGCTTTTTGGTAGAAAGTACCAAGATGAAAAGAAATGCAGAATGCTTAAAGGAGCCAGGACACTTTTAAAAATGAAGAGCAAAATCAGAAACTTTGTGCTACCTGGATTCCCAAAGTACAGTCATTAAAGCAGTGTGCTATTGGTTTAGATCCAAATAGATCAATAGTGTCACACATGAAAGGAGGACTGATTCTTACAAGATGCACAAAGGTAATTCAGAGGAGAAAGGGAAGTCTGTCCAACAAATTGTATTCAACCTATTGAATATTGACTCCCCCACATACAGAAAAAACAAAATCTGAATACAATTGATCAAATTATGTCACTTGCACAGATGAATATATCACAACAAATTCCCTATTGTGTATTATCTTAATGCACCCTATTTTAAAAAAAAAGATTTATTTTAAACATATTGCCACGTACAAAAATGACCTTAAATGGAATTAAATGTAAAAACTAAAATTATAAGTCTAGAAGAAATCATAGGAGAAATTATTTTCAATCAGATCAGATGAGGATTTCATAGTTATGACAGAAAAACTAAGATTCACAACAAGGGAGAGGATAGGGAAGAATAGAGTTACTTTATGTTTGATAGAGGGGAGTGAAGGGAGGGGAGGGGTGTGGGGGAAGGAACAACAGTAGAGTGAAACAGACATTATCACCTCATGTACGTGTATGACTGCCTGACTCATGTGAAGCAATATGTATAATTAGAAAAATGAGAAATTACACTCCATTTATGTATGATTTATCAAAATGCATAAATGCATAATACTGTCATGTACAACAAATTAGAACAAATAAAAAATAATTAAAAAGAAAATAACTCATGAGATAAAAAGCTATGACTTGTAGAGGAACAAATAGAAAAAATATTGAGTTTTTTAAATTTCTAATAACATTTAAAAGAGTATAAAAAGAAAAGTCACTGACTTGGAGAAAACATTTGTAAGTCATATTTGGTAAAAATATATATAGAATTTACAAACTCAACCATAAACAATAAAAACAAGGAAGTAGATTGAAATACGTGATCCAACGTTGTTAACGCTATTCATGCTTCTGAGCAATAGATGCGGATTTATCCTTCATCCAACTACAATCTTGTACCCACTGGTCAACCTCTCCCCATCCCCACAAGTCATACACAGAAGAGAGGGTTTGGAATTTTCTCACCACAAAGAACTGAAAATGGTTAATATCTTGTGGATGCCAATTACCCTGATTTATTCAATAAACTATTTAAAGCAAAGTTCTTCACTACTCAGGTTTTCTCCTTAAGGATTTGGCCTGTCCCATTATCACAGGAGACTACAGGGTTAGACTAATAAGGAGCTTTGGATATTGAAGCCCCAAGGGCCACAGAGATGATAAACATTCTGCCTGTGACCACAAACTGAAGGCCTGGCCCAGCGGTGTGTGCCGCTCACCAGGCCCTGGGCTCAGGACCAGGATTTCTGCACAGGAGGCAGGTGTTGCGCTGTCTCTCTGCGTTCCCTGAGAACAGAGCTTCTATTCTCCTTCAAGTCCAGGCAAGAACTGAAGGTCATTCCTCAGTGTTGGCACCCAGGTCATCTGAAATCTGCTAGGTGATGTTTTGTCAGAACTGACAGGTATTTTGTCTCCCAGCCCATGTTGGGCAGCTGTGAGGTGAGGAGGTGGGGAGCAGGGGTGGAACCAGGTCACCTAGGAGGAGTCTGCCTGGGTGCCCACCAGGCTCCCTGCTTCCTCCTCTTATGCACTGACACCCCAGCAGCTCTCATTCCACTGAGACCTCACTGACACCAGAGTCCAGGGCTGTACTCCACACTCAACAGCAATCTGCTTTTTATCAGTTTTGAAGGAATTTCAATTCAATTGGAAGGAGCAAAATTAATATGATCGTATTCTTACTTTTTGTTTCCCAATTCATAATACCCTGTGTAGAACTGATCTTTAACTGACTGTTGTCCCATTTATGAATATTTTGAAAGAGAGCATGTGGAAAATGAGGCAGATTCCAAGATGACATTTTAAAATGTTTTTATTAGTGCACGGTAGTCATCTATGATATTGGGTTCAGGTGGACATCATCACACATGCATGGAATACAATTTGCTCTCCTCATTCCCCACTACTTTTCCTGTCCTTCCTCTCCTCCCTCCCCCTATTCCTCCACTCTACTCATATTTTGCTATCCCAATGTAATAGCATCCATTGATAAATTACTTTTTCTCTTTTCATTGTTATTATAATTTATGTTTCCTTATCAGGGTCTGATTAATTTGTTTCAATTGATAGACGTATTATTACACAAATATGAGACATATACAACAATTTCACTGGATTTCTTGAGAGGTTAACTCTTCCTGTTTCTCTCTACATGCAAGATTCTCAGTGAGATCTTCAGCTCATTAGTTCTTCCTGACATTTGCACTTATGAACCAAGAATGTCACATCTTTCTTTCATCTTTCATTATTTCCCCACCCATCACTCCCCATCACAAGGTATAGAAGGGTTAGGAACGTCTCATATGTCAAGCAATATTCTTTAATGTTTGTGTTCTCTTTACTCATTTTTGCACCATTTCTATGATGTCCTGTGGTGGTTCCCATCACGGGGAGTGAGGCTTCTCACAGTTGAAACCACTTTCTTACTGACAAATCAAGCACTGGAGGTAGCATTAAGTGGATTTTTGTTGTCATTATTGATTTATAGCTAATATTGTTTGGTTTGGGTTCTCCTGCTTGTTTAAGGATTTTCTCTTTTATCCCCATTAATTGGTACATTTTGGGAAAGGAGGGACTATTAAGGAAATAAAATTTGTACAGTCAGATAGTTCAGGAGTGTGGAGAATGGAAGGAAAAGGGGTTGAAAAGTGAAAGAGCAAGAGAAAATAGAAGAAAGGATTAGTACTATTTCCATCACCTTGGAAAAAAGATAGTACACTTTTCTGAATTCAGGGATCCTTGTGCATTAATTATCTGTTCTGTCACCTGTATTTTCCTCATCAACTTGTTCAATGCAATGGAATCAAAAAACCAAACAGATACAGTAGAGTTCATCCTCCTGGGGCTCTCAGAGGATCCAGAACTGCAGAACACCATCTTTGGATTATTTCTGTCCAAGTACCTGGTTACAGTGCTTGGAAACCTGCTCATCATCCTGGCCATCATGTCTGACTCCCACCTGCACACCCCCATGTACTTCTTCGTCTGCAACCTGTCCTTCACTAACATCAGTTTCATCTCCACCACAATCCCCAGGATGCTGGTGAACATCCAGAGACAGAGCAAGAACATCAGTTACACAGGCTGCCTCACCAAAGTCTGCTTTGCCCTGGTTTTTGTTGGTTTGGAGAACTTTCTACTTGATGCAATTTTATGACCATTATGTGGCCATCTGCCATCCACTCAGGTACACAGTCATTATGAACCCACGCCTGTGTGTCCTGCTGATTCTCTTCTCCTTGTCCATTAGTATTACGGATGCTCTGTTGCACAGTCTGATGGTGCTGAGGCTGTCCTTCCACACATGCCTGGATCCCCCACTTCTGTGAACTGGCTCAGGTCATCAACCTTGCATGTTCTGATACCCTCATCAATAACATCTGGGTATATTTAGTGACTAGCGTAGTTGGGAGTATTACTATCCTTGGGATTATTTACTCTTACATTAAAATTGTCTCCTCTGTTCTGAGAATGTCATCTTCTGGGGGAAAGTACAAAGCCTTTTCCACTTGTGGGTCTCACCTGTCTGTTGTCTCCTTGTTCTATGGAAGAGGATTTGGGGTGTACATTAGCTCTGCAGTGACTGACTCCCCCAGGAAGACTGCAGTGGCCTCAGTGAAGTAAATGTGAATTGGGACACACTCCTAAAGAATGAATTTACGATGAATATATGTATCTGTATACATATATATGAACATGTTTATAACAAAAATTGCTATTATCATTACATAAAGATTATTATAATTTATTTTTTAAAAAAGATATGCACTTCAATAGATACATCATACATTTCTGAAGAGAGTAAAATAAATTGCCAATGATATGTGAAATGCAAACAAAATTGCCATTTCTGATCAGTCAGTCATACATCTACCACTTGATCCTAATGTTTCATTCTTCAATATTTACTCAAAAGAAATGAACGCACATGTATTTAAAAAATCTGTAAAAAAATATTCAGAATTTTCATATGTAATAGGCCCAAAATAAAAATAACTTATTTGTTTTCAATAGGTAGATTAATAAGTAAATCTTGGAAAATCAAAATACGGAATACTATGGGTAATAAAATGTAACAAACTATTGATATGAATGAGTGGGTGAACCTCAAAGCAAGTATGCTGAGTGAATGCAGGCAGACAAGAAAAACTGTAGAATAGGACAGGAAATTTTGAAGGTGATGGATGTGCTATTATTAATTTTGTTGATTTCTCTTATGTGTATATATAAAATGCACATATATACATGCATACACATATAATTAACACCTCAGTTAAAAGTTCTACCACTTAAGTTCAACAGGTATATTTAAAAATGTTCAATTCACAATAAGTAGATTGTAGAACCAAACAAGTTGCCCTTCAGCAGAAGAATGGATAAAGAAACTGTGGTATATATACACAATGGAATATTATTCAGCCATAAAGAAGAATAAAATTTTGACATTTGGAGACAAATGGGTGGAATTGGAGAATATCATGCTAAGTGAAATAAATCAATCCCCAAAACCAAAGGCCGAATGTTTTCCCTGATAAGTGGATAATGATACATAATGGGAGTGGGGAGATGGGAGGTAAGAGAAAGACAGAGGAACTGTAGATTAATTAGAGGGAAATGAGAGGGGAGAGGGGACGGGGGTATGAAAGATTGGTGGAATGAGAAAGACATTATTATCCTATGTACATGTATGATTACATGAATGGTGTGACTCAACATCATGTACAACCATAGAAACAAAAATTTGTACCCCAATAGTGTACAATGAATCAAAATATATTTTGTAAAAATTAAAATTAAAATAAAAATGAGAATAGAATGTGGCTTAAACCCTGGGCTACAATGCAAAGGAGTCACTGACACAGTAAGCCTCTGTGTCTGCCTGCACAGGGCTGCATGCACTTAATAAGGTGGGACCAGGCCCTTGCGTTTGCCACACCAAAAATATTAAGTGAGATATTGTGGAAAACTCCAGGGTTGGCAAGAGCTTCTCAGTGTTCACAAAGAAATGCACAAATATATTTTTTAAAGTTCAAAAAAAACCAAAAATTAAAAATGCTGAACATCAAATAAATACAAATCAAACCAAAAAATAGCCCCACCTAATTCTCTCCCATATCTTTCTGAGGTCGGTCCCATCCTGCTTCAGTCTAGTTACTCATCCTGAAGATTCACAGCTGCCCTCACCCATCAGCCAGGCCTCCACTCCTGAATCCAGTTTATTGGTTCCTGTTGCTCCATGTGTCCCATCTTTTCCTTCAGATGCCTCTACCACATGCAAGCTAGAAAGCAAACATCTGCTGCAGAATTACTTCTTCTTTGATTGACAGATGTCTCAGAGTGTCAGTCCCTCCTCTCCAGTCTCTTCCTGTGCATGTCCCTGGTCCATCTTGAGAGACACGCTCATCATTCCAGCTGTCAGCACTGACTCCCTTCTTCACAGTTCCACGTGCTTCTTTTTCTCCAATTTGTGCTCTACTGACAGGAGTTTAAGCACCATCCCAAAGACAGTGAACCTCCAAACACAGCATGAGAGCTTCACACACACAGACAGGATGCCTCTCCTGAGTTTGCTTTTTCTTTTTTTTTTTAGTGGTTTGGAAATTTGTGTTTTTGCCATACAGGACTATGACCACCTTGTGGTCATTTGACACTCCCTGAGACACAGGGTCCACATGGGCCCTGACCTCTCTGTTTTACTAGTTCCACTCTCCCTGCTTGTTAGTGTTGTGCATGACCTAGTTCAGTCTGATGGTACTGCACAGACCTGGAGACCTCCCACTTCTTCTGTGAATGTGCTCAGGTCCTCCAGCTGGCCTGTTCTGATACCCTCCTCAATAACTTGCTGGTGCATTTGGTGGCTGGTCTGTTTGCTGGTATTCCTATCTCTGGAATAATTTCATTTTATATTCACATTAAGTCTGTTGCCTTGAAATACCATCACTGGGAGTATAAAGCCTTTTCCACCTGGGAGCCTCACCTGTCTGTTGTTTCCTTGTTTTATGGGACATCTTTTGGGGTGTACATTAGCTCTTCAGTGAGTGACTCCCCCAGGAAGACTGCAGTGGCCTCAGTGATGTACTCTGTGGTTCCTCAGATGCTGAACCCATTTACCTACAGCCTGAGGAGCAGGGACGTGAGGGAGGCCTTAAGGATTCTCATTGGTAGGAAAGTGTTTCCTCTGTGATGCGTCATTGCTTTGGACTTGGGTTTCTAAAGTGAGTCACAGTGACAGAATTCCTGGAGAACCAGAACACTGATACTCCTGCCACCACCTTTTGCTAAAATGAGGAGATCTTGTAATGACCAGGGGCATTTTCACTTCCTATGAAACCTTCAGTGTCTCATGAGTATCTCTGCAAAGATTGACACATGACTTCAATTCCCTAAGCACAATTCCTAAGCTCGGGTCCAACAAGGCAGAGCCTGTAGAAGGGGTTCTAGTGACAGCATCCGTTTACATGGTGTATCTCACAGCAAAGCATGTTGAGATGGCAGACAGTGCAGGGATAATACTCAAACAAAGCAGAGAGAAGGGAGAAATGGAACATTCGATCAACAAGTGCATTGTTATTGTTTGATAGTAGGAATCAGTTCTGGAGTTTTATGGCATAGTAAGGCAAATATAATTAACAACGATTTATGATATGTTAGACTAGGTAAAGGTGTCAATTCAATTCTAAATAGGGTGCCACTAATTTCTGCACTCAGCAGGCACCAAAGAGAATTGACTAGATCATCTGTGTAAAATTGTAGAGAATGAAAATTCCAAATATCTAGTACACACACAATGGATTTTAAGATGAGGGGCCAGGAATGTTTGCATTTCTATAGCATGATTGCTAGTATTTATGTTCCCATTACTTATATGAACATGTAGAATGGATGTTCACACCTGAATTTGAATTGTCTTTTGTGATATCATGTCATGAAAGGAGATGCTTTTCTATAAACTATAAATGGAAGGTGGGGATATCTTGGAAAAGTGCCATATGAAATGTGTGCCTGTCCATCCAACAGCAATGAGAAGAAGCAATGCAGGGAATGGGGTGCTGTGTGCTGGACCTCAGGGGTCAGGAAATCAGCCACCCTCAACTCTCCACTTGTATGGAGGTATGGGTTTGTGTTGAAGGATGTTCCCTCCTGAGATCAGGATAAGAGTAAGACTGCTGGTCTAATGAGCAGCTCTGAATTTGAGCCCCAGGGACAGACACTGCAGGAGTCAGCCTGGGGTCCTCCCTAAGCAGCTCACAACAGTCAGGATGCAACACCAGGGCCTCTTCCCAGAGATGATTCCTCCTGATTAGGAGTCTGCTGCCTCACTGAGCCTGTCTGCATTTCCTGAGGACAGTCCTTCCATCTTCAATATCCAGGTGAGGTGCTGAAATAATTCCTCTTGAAGTCAACCAGGCAACAGAGTCCCTCAGCAAATACTTTGGACTTGAGGGCAAGGGTGTCACTAGACTTTCATCCTGGGAAATAATGAGGGGAAATAAGAAAAAGGGGAGAGAGAAACGAGTCCCCTGTGCCTCTTGTGTCTACTGTGTGTCATCTGCTGGACACATTGTCATAGACTTGTGCATAGAGTTCCCATTCTGCTGGCCTTAAACTCAGTACAATGGTGATGACCGTAATCAAATATCCTGAAATTTCCCGAATATTGTAGGGATATTGGGGAGGGGGTTTATGGGTGTCCTAGTTTCTAGATTTGGCAGCTTAATAACACAAAGTTATTTTCTCAAGTTCTGAAGTCTAGAAGTCCTAAGTTCAAGGGGTGGGCAGGTGTGGTTTACTGAAGCATTTCCAAGTTCTGCTGCTGATTTCTCTCCATATTATTACCTTTATACCCATATTCACCTTCAGATTCTTCAAAAACATGACAATCATAAACCAAACAGCTGTTTCAGAATTCCTTCTCCTGGGACTGACAGATGACCCAGCACTGCAGTCTCTCATCTTCAGCCTGTTCCTGTCCATGTACCTGGTCACCATCCTGGGAAACCTGCTCATCATCCTGGCTGTCAGCTCTGACTCCCACCTCCACACCCCCATGTACTTCTTCCTCTCCAACCTGTCCCTCAATGACATCTGCTTAAGCACAAGTATAATCCCTAAGATGCTGGTGAACATCCTGAGACAGGATCAGAGCATCACCTACACAGGATGCCTCTCCCAGGTCTGCTTTGTCTTAGTTTTTGGTGGTTTAGAAAATTGTCTGCTTGCAGTGATGGCCTATGACCGCTATGTGGCCATTTGTCACCCCCTGATATACACTGTTGTCATGAATCCCCGTCTTCGTGTCCTCCTGGTTCTACTCTCTCTGGTCATTAGTATTGCAGATGCGCTCCTCCACACTCTGATGGTGATGAGGCTGTCCTTCTGCACAGACCTGGAGATCCCCCACTTCTTCTGTGAACTTGCTCAGGTCATCAAACTGGCCTGTTCTGATACCCTCATCAATAATGTCCTGGTATACTTGGTGGCTGGTCTATTTGCTGGTGTTCCTCTCTCTGGGATCATTTTCTCTTACGTTCACATTGTGTCCTCCGTCTTGAGAATGCCCTCATCAGAAGGAAAGCATAAAGCCTTTTCCACCTGTGGGTCTCACCTGTCTGTTGTCTCCCTGTTCTATGGGACAGGATTTGGGGTGTACTTTAGCTCTGTAGTGACTGACTCCCCCAGGAAGACTGCAGTGGCTTCAGTGATGTACTCTGTGGTCACTCAGATGCTGAACCCCTTTATCTACAGTCTGAGGAACAGGGATATGAAGGGAACCCTGAGGAAGCTCATCAGTGGAACAGCTTCTCCACCATGATGTATTGTCATTTTCTTTGGACTTGTGTTTCCAGAGTACATTAAAAAAAAAAAAAAAAAAACAGGATTCTTGGAGAACCAAAATGCCTGATCACTTTGTCCCTATGTTTTTCTAAGTAACTATGGAATGTAATGACCAGGTGCTTTGACCGTGGATGAAATCTTGCCATTGCTTCATGCTAACTATGTTAAGAGACATGATTTCAAGTCTTTTAACACAGTACCTTTCCTCACAGAAGCAGGGTCTGAAACTGGGTTCTGATTTTAGAATGTATTTCGTGGTGCATCTCAGAATAAAGTAAATTGGAAGGCAGATAGAGCAGGGATAGTATTTAAACCAAGCTTTGTTCATGGCTAGGAACCTCTTCCTGTGCCTGGGGCCATGTGAATTGCTGCCTTATCATTAATTCTACTGTCAGGCAAAAGACAGAATATTCATAGCTTGTGAATTAGTTTCTGGAACCTGGTAATGATGGGCCATATCATTCAAGGTAATAATAGCATCCATCATATTTAAGGTCATTATCTACAAATTTTCATAATTTGATAGTATTTGTGTGTTGAGAAGATTGTGTGATTTATGAACCTGATCCTGTTCATTTGATTCCTTTATCAAGAGTCCTTCAATCCTCATAACAAGAAGAGTATCTAACATTAATAGACTTAAAGAATAATAAAGCTACTTTTAATTACAAGGACAGCAGAGGGAAGGGAGATGCTGGAACAGAAAGCAGCACTTCACTCAGTTCTCTGTGAGGTGGATCATTCAGGGCTGGTTCTCCTCCAGGTCTTCAGGTGACTGCAGGAAATGCAGGTGTCAGGTGTCACACCCAGACATCACGCAAGAGGCAGAAACTGAGTGCCTTTATCCAGCTCATATGGATACTTAACATCTCCCTGGGTCATCCAGGCTACATTTTGCGGTGAGCTGGATGGTGGCCTTCAACATGTGAACAAGCAGTCCTGTACCACTGAATGGTGGCCATCATATAAAACAAGGGGTCAAAGTTATTTGTTTGGAGAGGGGATTTGCAGAGGAGCAATGTTTCCTGGATTTTCCCTGTGAGTCATAAGTGTGACATGTTTCATTTTAAGGTAGATGAAATAGTAGAGACACTAAGACAAAAAGGAGGCATGTTAATCACGGACAATGACTTTGGATTGATGTGGCTGGTATTTGATTGATGGCCAGCACTTGATTATGCTTTAGCCTACAAAACTGACATTTTCACAGGATAGGAAAGCAGTTTTTTCACCCCTGGAGATATCCCTATACAATTTAGTACATCGAAGCACTTCTTTGTGACCTTGATAAATTCACACTTGAATGGACTGAACTGTCTTCCTGTTACCCTCATCATTGTCCTTCAGAACCAATCATGCTGTTACCAGCAGTTAGTGATTTATTAGCAATGCAGTGTTCACAGTGCCTGGAGACATTAAGAGTAAGCAGGCTGTCTGAGGTGGATGAACTGTGGTATCTATTTTTCTGCTTTTGCGAATAAAGGTACTTGAATATTCTCCATGGTTTAAGAAGGAAATCAAAGATAGCTTTTCATTTGGGGTGTAATCATCAGCTATAACAGAGTAGTTGATCATGCTTTGGTATTTCCAAAGAGTTTTCCTAAGGACTTGAACCAGTTACCTTCCCATTAGATACTCCTAACATTCTACATCATCCTCAAAACATTTTCATTTACTCTGATAATCTAGTGTATGTAAAATACTACTTAATTAATTTATATATATCTTATTGTGCTTTCAGAATAAGTTCACATATTATATGCCATTTGTTTCCTCTTGTGTGGTATGGGACTCATGATATTTCCATCTGCTTGCTTTTCTATTTTAAGTGTTTTTATTGGTGCATTATAGTTATACATAATCAATAGGGTTCATTTTGGCATAATCATACATGCATGGAATATAATTGGTTCCATTTCAGTCTGTAGTACTTCCTCCTTACCCTTGCCTCCTTCCTCCCCCTGTCCCTTCCTCTTCTCTACTGATTTTCAAACCATTTTAAAAATTAATTCATATTTTTAATGCGTTTGGGATGGTGGCTTTTGGATTTGATATATATTTCTATTTAACTTTTAGTATTGAGTCTCTTCTTCATGTCATGTATAATACTTGGTAGATGCCCACAAGTGGTGAATTTCAACAGGTTTAATTTGTCAATATTTTCCCTCCTGGTCTGTGCTTCTTTGGTCGTGATATTTAAGTCCCTGCTTGCCTCAATAAAGGATGTACAGTCTTGCATCCTTTATTAAACAGTTCAACTGTTCACTGTAATGCCAGTTAAGCAATAAAGTAAATGTGTATTAATGAGCTGACTCTCATATATATATAATATAATATAAGAAAGAGTCTGTCCAGACTCTTTCTTCTGAATAATAGGATGGTGATATCATCCCCTGTGCTAATTTACCATGCCTTAATGAAAGCAACACCTGAGAAAGCTAAAACCACATTTGCTACAATAACAAATTCTAAAACATTTTAAGTTACAATCACAAAGGTACATTGTACTACAGATTAGTGGCTTTGTGATGACATGAAATTTTCTGCAATATTTATAAAAAGGACTCAGAATTTATGATGTGTATGTGTATATACATATGTATAAATACATACATGTATAGTATAAGTAATATACCTAGCACGAATAATATATATGCATATATATGTGTATATATATATATATATATAATGTTACTATGAATGAAAACTTGGTAGTAGAATTCTAAACATGTTGGTTTAACATTTAGTACATTTTGAGTAAAGAGTATATACTGAAAGCTGCTTTTTATAACATGCAATAACAAGCTCAAATTTCATGGAAACATTCTTAGAATTCACCCTAAATGGTTACATTTTTAATTCATTTTTTATTTGTTCTAAGGTACATGACTGTAGGATGCATTTATACAATTTGACAACTCATACATAAATGGAGTGTAATTTCTCTTTTTCCTGATTGTAGTTACTGTACGATCACATCACTCATACAGTCACATATGTAAATGAAGGAATAATGTCTGTCTAAATGTTTGCATTTTTAATGGTACATTGACTGTAATTTTTTAATTTAGCAGATGTATACATATCCATCTATTCATATCCACCTGATATTTTGAGAGGAAAGGTGACAATAGTGTGTGTAAGGATGTTTGCCCCTAGGAGAGAGGACTGAGTCCAGTGGAGCAGGAAGGAGCATCACTTTGTGAAAAGCATTGTGATGGACATGAGCAGAAGGAGGTGGAGGGAAGAGAACAATACAGCCTGGGAGGTTGGGATGAGTGATCCACCAACACAAGTTGGGAAAGTTCAGGAGTTCCCCAGCTTAGGAACTCCTTTCCTCCACCAGGTGTGCCACCCAAATTACTTGAGATCATGGGTAAAAGGGGGACACAGACATCCCTAACTCATAAGTTTTTATTTTATTTTTAAATTCTAAATAACTTTTATTACAATATTTTAATTCTTCTATGTTATTGTTGTTTCCATCTTAGTTTGTCTAATTTATAAATTAAAATATAGCATAGGTATATATGTCTAGGAAAGTATATGTATATGTATATATATTATATATATGATGTATATATTACATTTTATATATTATAATGTATTGTATGTTATATAATGTATATATAATATATGCAATATATTATAATATATAATGTGTATATTATATTCTATATAAAATATTCTATATAATTATATATAGTGTATATATTATATGTATAATATATACATGCATTATTATTTTCAGAGGTATCTGCAGAGTCATTGTTCACTGGGGGTCTTGGAATGCATGTAGTCTGGATGACAGGCGACTAGTATATCTGTCATGTGAGTGAAAAAGATGAACCCTAGTGAAAACTTTTTGTGATAATTTCTTGGCATAAAATTAAGAATGTGTAGAAGTCAACATAGTTAAAAAACACTTTTGGACACTGGTATCCTTTTTCCCAGCCCTCCTGACACCACCCTGTTTTGGAACAGGCCACTCCGTGTCTCCAGGTGTCATATGTGGTGGTGTCTAGGACAGAGGCCTGCAAGTGACTGCACAGATTGACTCCGAGTTTTGCCTTTCCCTCCCCTGACACAGACCTTCACAGGGGAGGCAGGATGTCCACTGCTGGCCCACAGGGAGGCAGCACCTGCCCCTCTGCAGCTCCATCTCCTCCCAGTGGTGCTGGCCCAGTAGGAGGTGCCATCCCCCTTCCTGTGTTTGGAATTCCCCAGGAAAATGGCATCTTTTGTGAGGACTGCTGGAATCCCTGGCACTGTGTTTGCAATAGCGCCCTCTGAAGGACTGTCAGGGTAGGTTAAATGTCTTCTGTGAAAGGAAGCAGCTCAGTGGGAAGAATCAGCCCCACATATGCATGGCCTGTGCCATCCCCAGCACATTTGCCTGTTGTTGAAGGAACCGAGATGGTGTTAAGAGGTCCTAGCTGAGTCCATGTTAGATGACAACAGTTGGGTGGTTTGCTTGGGTTTACTAGAAAAGTTTGAGACATCATTGCTACCTAGAAAACTAAGACAAAACATTTACATACTCTGTTAAGTATCTCCAAATGTTTCCCAGGAAAACTGTTTTCATACAAGGTCACATGAATATCCGCCCATCTTAGTTCATTATTTGCAGAGTTCACAAAATTAGATCAACTTCAATGATTCATCTTAACAGGGTCAACCTAGTGAAGAAAGTCATTATCAGGTCATCTTATCATAAATTCAAAATAACATTTTATAAATTGTAAGCTCATGTGGAAAGAGTTGACATATTATAAATCAAGTGTATAAATATATGGAAGTATTGGCACCCTTAATTATAAAAAGTTTTTAATTGAACACTAACATGGAATGCCAGCCCAACCTATTAACCAATGGTTGAAATCTAACCCAATCACTCACTGATGCATCTGCATAGTAGAGCATTTGGTGTTTTGCAAATGAATGCCCCCTCAATTAAATACAAAGGACCATGATTTCTTCTCACAGATCCTAAAGTGAAGTATAGTGTATATTGAAGCTTTTGTGGTGCAGTTGGAAATGGTGTTTAAGAAACTCTGAGCAGGGATTAACACTCCTGTCTATTTTTGGCAGTCATCAGTGATCATAAATATATTGGAATCTTGAAAGATTGCATATTTTTGGGGGACAACTTAAAAAAAAACTGAAACAAAAGCTAAATTGCAGAAATATCAGCAGAGTAGAAAGAAGGGCACAGGGGGAGGGAAGAGGGGAGGGAAGGGGAAATACTGGAGACTGAATTAGAGCCCATTGTGTCACAGTGGTCCACCTCATGTTTGAATAGAACCCTTGCTGTTCTACCCCTAAAGCTTATTTTAAAAATGGATGTGTTTTCCTTTCCTTTTCTGTTTTCCCTTCCAAGTCTGAGTTATCAGTTCTTGAGCATACACACCCACCACAGGAACTAAGTAATTTAAGTTTCAATGATGGCACCAGAAGATCTAAGGAATGGCTCTGTACAAAATTAACATGTGAATTCTCGCCCCAACAACTGGAATGAATGTCTTCTTTAAAAGCCCTTTCTTCTCCCTAATGGGCAGAACCACAGCCTCTGGGACAGGAATACCCTGCACTTCTCCTTAGCTGACAAAACTATAAACCTCTCCCCTTATTCTCAAATGCGTGTCCTCATTATTAAATTGGCACTGGGGGCAAGACCAAGTTTTTGTTAACAATATACTCTGTGCTTTCATAATTACATAAAAAAGAATCCTAATGTTATGCATAGCTGAAAAGAAGCAATTAAAAATATATAGGGAAGAAGACTTAGAGTGAACAAACATCCATTAATGAGCAAGGAGAAAGTCTCTGAGTGTCTGTGCTTTCACAGTGCCTCTGTCTGTGTATTCACCCCACCAACTCCCAGGCACTCAAGGCTTGATGGCTGGCCTGCAGTGGTATTGGAGGTGGAGGACCTTTCAGAGGTGGAAGGTGGGTGGGTCATGGGGGGCATGCCCTTGAAGGAGACAGTGGAAACCCATTCTCTCTCTCTCTTTATTTTCCATTGTCCTCCTGTGTTATTCA